>JAULKM010023598.1:0-14052 GCA_032355605.1 Rubia tinctorum
GAGCATTCTGAATCCTCGAATCAGAATCAGGCTCATCTGTGCAACCAATGTGGTGCTCCGGCTGCTGGCCAACCATCAACGCCAGTGATCAACAGAGGCAGTCTTGGTAAAACGGTATCTGATATTGTGGAAACATCCAGTGCCATCGGAGGTGGAATTGTTAATGTTAATTTACGGCTGCAGTCATTCAGTGAGGAAATTGTTGTTTCAGATACCAAAGCCCGTGCCACTGGAGACGGAAGAGTTAATGTTAATTTACAGCGGCAGTCATCCAGTGAGGAAGCCGCTGTTTCAGATATCAAAGTGCGCACTGTCAATATTTTGAGGAACTGTAACCCAGACACGAAAGAGTGCCTGATGGAGGCGGGCCCTCCCGCCACTCCGGCACTAGCGAGGAAGCGGAGGAGAGAGTTGATGAAACTGAAAAATTTACGTCTTGGTCAGTACACCATGAACTAGGCTGTTTTCCAGTGGAATGTGAGCTTGAAGTTCTGTGTTGGATGATATGCAGAAGCGATGAATAAGCTGCACTATGAGATTAATTTTTTTCTGAATAAAAGTGGCACTCTGTCGGACCCAAGTGAGAGTGTTACAGTGGTTTTGATAGTTTCTTTCACAGAGAGGATTGTTTTGATGCTTTGGTTTTGTTTTGGATTTGAAAATGTTTGTTTCACTTTTGTTTTTGGATTTGCTGTGTTGCTATGTTTTTGACAGTTTCTTTTACAGAGAGGACTGTTTTGATGTTTTGGTTTTGTTTTGGATATGAAACTGTATTTCAGTTTTGTTTTGTATTTAAAGTGTTCCTGTGTTCTAGATTTGTTTTATCTTTGATTTGTTAGGAGATATATCTCTACATGAGTGTTTCTAAGGTGATACATATAAATTGGATGAAAATTTAAATATTTTAAAAAGATTTGCATTCTATTAGTTTTAATTTTTTTATATAAGACAATCTAAATGATCTCAACTGAATTTACATGCGGTTATTTTGAAATTGAAACATATTTAAGAAAGAAACAATTGTGAATATGGTTTTAGTACTTTTGAAAGTATTACGTAGTTGTACAACATTTTAAAATATGAGGAAGCTATTTGACCGATTACTGAATGGTTGACATAATCCCCTATGTTGAATTTTTTCATTAGTGATGATAAGTTCGGACAAAGAAATTTACAAATTTAATTCTATAATTTCAAAATAAAAATACTTTAAAAAAATCCATACTCTCACTCCCTCTACTCTTTGATAGCTCTTCATTTCCACTGCCACCTCTACCGCCTTATAAAGAACAAACCCATTAACGCACTAACATCACTACCACTGCTTCTAATCTTCATATCTATTTTAATGAGATCTTACTTTTCATTATATTATAGGAAAATATACTTTAATAATCTACAATTATTTTATAAGTGTAATATAATGCTCAAATTCTTAAATGTACTTTTATACTGATGATCAATATTGATTTAGAAACTTATTACTCTCTCGCCAGAAAGTAACGTTGATTCAAAAATTTTTAGCATTGACTTATAATGAAAAAAAGAAGTTTGGATTCATTTATGAAATTTTGTTGACCATTTTACTCTTGGACTTTTTTTTGAATGTCCAAATCTCAACGGTCCCAAACTCCAACCATCTCCAAACCCTTGCCCTTTCTTCCAACCCGCCTCTATAATTTTGTTCTTCCTTGTTACCACCCATCTACAAACCTGGAGAAACACACAACAAACATGGATTTGGTTGGCAAATGAATATACATAAAGAAACACACATAGCAAACACTCACAAGACGACACATGAATTGCAGCAAACATAAATTTTGTTTGAAAATTGACCTAAATTGCAAACATACACACATATAAATTGCATCACTACACGTAGAAAAGTTCGAACAAGAAATTTCTACACTAGATTTCGTCATTTCTTAGATAACAAAATTTTGTCAAATTAACACTCTCATGAATCTTCCTGCATTTTCATACTTGAGAATCTATCCCAAATATGAGAACAAGATCTTCCAATATAAGGAATTCAACGGGATGCAATTCAAACGGATTCCAGTGAAAATACAATAAACTTATAAAATTTGAGAGATTTCATTCACAATTTTATCACATGCAGAAAATTCTCATAGCAAAAAAAGTCAAAATATTTTCATCACCTCGAAGAACACATTTTCATCACCTACAAAAGCACAATCAACAAACCCTCTTCGCCGCCACCTCCATCGCCTCCGGCACCACCTTATCAACTTGGTTGCGCTCACATTCCCATCCACGATGGATGATCCCGATGACCCCCACCTCCAGCCCCGTCTCCACCCCAAACCCCAATTTAAAAAATCTCTTCTCGACGGCGCTAAAGCCGATAACCCCTCCCCGACAACGCTCGATTCACTGTATGGATAACCCCCTCTGTGACAGAACCCAAGCTTAGGAATTTGAGACCAAGGTCGTTGCCAACATCAATTCCCAATATACCGGTGAAACCTTAGCAACCTGCAAAAGCTGGAGAGTTGGAGACATTGAGATGCTTCCGCTTCCTCATCCGACGGTGAGACTAATGTGTTGGGGATTTTAACCTCGACCTTCACCTCGTCAAAATTAAAAATCCATCCTTTACTTTCAGGAAAAGACACAATCAATAATCAAAAGAAAAAAACACACGAATTTTACGTAGAAAACCCAAATCGGAAAAAACCATGGGAATCAAATGATTCAAATCCACTAGAAAATAAAAAGAGTTTACAATGTATGTTCTATCTCTCAACACAACACAACTCAATTCTATTCTCTCTAATCAACCACAAAGTTTCTATCACTCACACATGGTGACTATAGCACAAATATGAGATATTTATACTAAAACCCTACCATAACCCTAGGTCTAATTCTGTTAGGCCTAACTCTCCTAGCCCATCTAGAATAAATATCCCTAGCTCAATTCTCATTGTATTTGGACTTTGAGGAGTCTTCCCAACAATTTCTCTCTCGACTCAAAGTCCCAAATACAACATCTTCAACACATGTGAATTGCATTTTTTCTTTGGCTTCAACTCATCCTTATGAAAGCCAAGTTTATTACAAGACCTTTGATGTTCATCTTACCTCCCTTAAACACCTTGCAGAAATCATTGTCACCGGTGAACCTCCACCCTCGCTAACATAACTTGCCCATATAAATTATGTTATCACCACAACCCGGTACATACTTCACATCAAATAATCTTTTAACAACGTCATTGTGATTCTTGAAGCGTGCAATGCCAACACCCTCAATCTTTATCTTCTCACCATTTTCAACAATCACGTGACCAAAATCTCCACCAACCTGTTAAGTTTCAAAAGAATATTTATCGCGACAAATGTGCATAGAAGATGCACAATCCAACACCCAACTTGAGTCTTCCAACTCATTGCTCTTCATCACATACAAGTCATCATGATCATCTTGAATCACCAAGTTTGCAGAGTCATCATTCTCTTCTACCTTCTCTTTGCCTTTCATCTTTCTTAAACTTTTCAAATCCTTCACCGTGACAGGAAATCTAGATTGGATGTGACCCTTTTCACCACAGTAGAAACACTCAACATTACTGAAGTCTTTCGATTGGATCTTCGGCCATAATCACTCCCATCCATAAAATGATTCCTCCCTTAAGTTTATAGGGGTAATTTGCTCCTTGTGTATCAAATCAATGATGACTGGTGTTGATCAACTTTTTAAACGAGACCAGAGTTATATCTGGACTAAAAAATTGAGAGTTATATTTACATTTATCAAAGAACTAATGATCATATGAGCACTTTTTTTCTTCTATATTATTTACTAAAGTCCTAATATATACAAATACATACCAACATCATTTCATATTTTATTTTTACTAATTTCTTATTTTTCTTCCATCACTGTACAACAACGTCCATCACCTCCAACCGCTAAATTCTACCACAACCAATATCTCCGACTGCAGGATTCCAGTCTTCTAGCACAACAACCACTACCACCACCTACTCCCCTTCCTCCACCACCTCAAAAACCCTATTATGCCGTCGGGTTGACCTCCACCTCTTCTGTTTGCAACCAAATCTGCCAGTCACTATGTCTGCCACCGCCTCCGGATGGACAAGTGGTGGATTTTCCGAGCCAACGATAATGTCTAAGGGTGGTAGTTGTATCTGGTGGTACCCTATCCAGTCCACGACATTAGTGAGAGGGATTTAGAGTCAATATAATTTGGGAAACTTGCATATATAATCATATATAATTCACATAAGTGCAAATATTACCTCCTGATAATTGAAAGTGTCAATATAGCCCTAGATAACAAGTGAAAGTGCAAATATAACCTTTTCTGACAACTTTTAGCTAGAAATTTGTGAAAAGTCATTTTCCCTTTAAAAATATATATAATTTGGAAAACGTTCATATATAACCCTATATAACTTACATAAGTGCAAATATTACCTCCTAATAATTGAAAGTGTCAATATAGCCCTGGATAACAAGTGAAAGTGCAAATATAACCCTTTCTGATTCTTTTAGCTGGAATTTTGTGAAAAGTCATTTTTGCCCTTCTGAAAAAATAAAAAAGGAAATCACGTTATTGCCTTAGCATCATTAATACCCAAATATTGTCGCCAGACCACCGTTACGCCGCCACCAGACTACTATTGCACCGCCGCCATAACATGTAGGGTAATATCAGCACATTATGAAAATTAATAGGGTTAAATCAACACATTCCTGAAACTTATAGGGTTTGATCAGCACATTTTAAAACAATGTAGGGTTATATCAGCACATAATATAAAAAACAAAGTGTCATATTAGTACAAAATCAATGCCAACTGTACGTAACCGCCATTTCAACATATTCCACCGATTACCGACGTTCCAAAGTGTGATTCTAGCGGCAATGAAAGAGTTTTGGCAAGGTCCGTGCACTGGACGATGAAGTGGAGGTGGGGGAACTTTTCAAAAATGGTATCTTTATCCGAAATTCCCTTTAATTCACTAGATTAATGCGATATTAAATTTGATTCCGTGATTTTCTTTTGCTTCTCGTCATATGAATATAGATATGCGGTATATATGGTATAGATATAAGGATTTTGATGATATTTTGTATAATTTATTGAGTTTAGTCTGAATTGATGATTGGATGACCTTTGGTGTTGTGTGTGTAGTTATTTGTTGTGTTCTTAAACCTAGGATTTTTAATGTTGATGAGTTTTACTTTTATAATATGTGCTAATATAACCCTACACTTTTTACGAATGTGTTGATATAACCCTGTAAGTTTTAAGAATGTGCTGATATAACTTTATCTGGTCTGGCAGCGGTCAGGCGGTGGTGGGTAAGGGTATAATTGTCCCCCCGAAGTTATGCTTTTAGTCCGAGGGCATTGTTGTCATTAGGGGGGAGGGGTCAACGCTGGATTTCTCACCAGAGAGCTATGTTTGCACTTTCATCAATTAGTTAGGGTTATTTTTGTAGTTTTATTCATGTGAGGGTTATATTTTCACTTACTCAAATATATAGGGCTATATCTGTATAGAGAAAGTCTCTGGAATGACGGTCTTTCCATTAGATTATCAATAGTCCATAGTGGCTTTTACCTTAAATGTTGTAAATTTTTTATAAAATTTGAATATTGTATTTTAAAAGTTAAAATAAGTATAATATGTATTTGAATGTAAAATATAAAAATAAATAATGTAAAAAATATTTTATTAATTTCTAAATTTAGTATGTAATTTAACAAATGCAGTGTGTAAGGTAAAAAAAATAAGTGGTCTATCCATAAGCTTATGGACAGGCTGCTGTCAGGAGACTCACTCATTTGTATCTATCCCATATAATTTCCTACTTAATCCACGGTATTCGTCGTTTCCTGGTCCACTGGATATGTTTATTTTAACACAGTTTTATTTTATACTGTCCAACTGTTAGGTAAAATCATTTTATAATTAACATAACTGATAAAGTGGCCTATTTTTTTCATTTATTGCAAAGAGATTTCCATAATTTTATGAACCATGTAAAATATATGTTGAAATATAAATATTAAAAATATGACCTTAAAAGTTATAAGAATGAAATTTGCCACAATTGATCTAACTGTTAGGCAGTCTGACAGGAGACACTCTCATATTTTAATTTTATAGTATCTAATAAACATGTGTGATATATAATTATGGTTAAAGTGTTCTTTTAATCTTATGTTTTGGTTGAAAGTGCCAATATAACCTTTGTAAAATATGAAAGTGTCAATCTAACCCTAAGTTTTGGACAAAAGTGCAAATCTAACCCTAGCAACTTGACATTGGCCAGAAATTTGTAGAAGCCATTATACCCCTTCCATCTTCTTCTTCGCTGGTCTTTTGATGGTTGGTTCCTCCACAACCGGTTCCTCGTAGCCCGCCGCTGGTTCCTCCGTCTCTAATTGCTAAGTGCGCTAGAGGGGACGACGATTCAAGGTTAGTTTGCCAAGTCCATGTTCGTGAGTGCTCGTGGTTTTCATCGTTTGGGCTGATGGTGATGGTGGTGGTGGACTAGGGCTTAGGGCGGACACGTTGGAGGAGAAGGGAGAGATGGTGGTGGTGGGAGGAGAATGTGATGGGGAGGTGGAGGGGCTATGGAAAGGGTGCGGCTGAGAGGAGGAAGTGTTGGGGAGCGGCGACAGAGGAGGATGGGGAGATGGTGGTTGTGGACGAGGGAGGTGTTGGGGAGGTGAAGTGGTTGGGAAGGAGGAGTGAATGAGAGGAGGAGGATGCGGCGTAGCGGTGGACTGGCGGCTGCAGAGCGGTGGGTAGCGAGTGCGAATATACCCAAAAGCCTAGGGGTAGAGTGGTCATGACATTTTGAGTTTTAAGCCTATGGGTATTATTGTCTTTTCATGTTTGGTCAGCACCTGACTTCATTGGGTCAACGCTAGAATTGAGCAAATTTGGTATAACTACACAATTTTACTAAACCTTAGGATTATTTTGGCCGTTTCAGGTTTTCTAGGTCATACTGGACCTTTCGACCAAAACATAGGGTTTAAAACTCATTTTACCCTATAATTATTTATGTAGCAGAATAAAAAAAGAGTTTATCTTATGTGAGATAGTCTAGTGGTAAGATTGAGATTCAAACATAACTATTAATAGTAGTTAGAAACTTTTTTGGAGTTAAACTATTAATAAAAACACAGGGACTTCTTTATAAAATGACAGTCTTTTTCACCTCTTTTTCTTCCTCGTGATCTCCGCAGATCTTAAATTGGAGTGAGCAGAAAGATAAAGCCACATATACCACCCTCCACCCTAGATTAATCTCAACAACTTACGCCCTTACATCTCTAACCACGAACCCGGTCTCAAAAAAGAAGAGAAAATTCTCTTGATATTCTTGAATGCACATCATTTCATCCCTTTAAGCTGAAATTCTTGCTTGGTGATTGCCGGAGAAACACATATATAACTCGAAGATGCCACATGTACTGATTGTTGCACTAACGTGAGGCGTATCAGAACAACGTATGCTCGTTTGATTGTAGCACTGGTTGTTGCTCATACACTTGGTAAGATTTTTAAGTTTAGTTCATTATTGTTGATTTGCTACTTTAGGCATTTTTTTACATTCTAGATTATACAATAAATAATTTCTCAAAAAGTTTTTGAATTTACTCACATCCCTAGCTTTCAAAGGATTTTTTTCCAAAAGATCTATAGAACTATATAGGGCCATGAGGAGGTTATATTTGTTGGCCCATTAAATTGCACTATTGAGCCCAAATAATGTGTTTTGATTCTTGTCACATTATTTTTTTTCGCAACTGTCTTGTGACGTTAATTATGCCTCTTGTGTGGTGGGATAAAAGGTGGAGGCAGTCCTGGACAACCCAGGACAATTGTCCCACCATTTTCTAATTTTTTTTTTATTAATTGAAAAGTTTTGATTAGTGGCATAGTTTAATTTTAATTTTAAACTTACTGTATACTCATTTTACCCTTACCATATTTCTCTATAAAAAATTAAAATTTTCATTATTATATTTGTTTAATATTATATGTGCCCCACCAAATATAAAATTCTAGATCCACATCCGAGTGGGATGGTTTATTAGCAATTACCAATTTCACATGACATTACCGGAAAGAAAGCTTAAAAGTGATGGGAACAGTATGACAAGGATTATTAACATTCATTTCACAGTGTTGAACAAGTTACCTGCATTCTTTAAATTAAAAAAAAGTTACCTGCATTTGTTTTGAAACACATGTATTTAATAGTTTTTTATGGAACAATCATATTGAAATAGTAAAAAATTAAGATAAAATATGAAAATATATAATATTTGAGTAAAGTGTTATATAGTTCAAAAGTAATACTTTTTTTTTGGAATAACGAAAACTTTCATTACCAAAAACATATAAGAACAAGTGATCTCTTGATCCAGCTACCCTTTCTCATTTTTGCAATCCCCTATCAGATTCTATCATCAATTGAGCACATTTTCCTTTAAACTTAGAATCTAACCACGCCTTATATACAATGGTTTCTATAATAACATTTACAATGTTTTCTCCAAAACACAGCTCATTCCTAAAGCTCCAGATGTTGTATTAAATCTTTTTGTTCATATGATTTAATTTTCTCTGTTCATTTTATATTTTCTAAATCTTAGTGCACAAAATAAGGTGCCAATAATACAAATGAAGAAAATATAAAATACTCTCTCTATTTTCTAAAAACTTCTATCCTCCCCATGTCCCACGGAATCTGCAGAGAGACAGTTTCTCTTTTAAATTTCAATGACGTGAAATATCTATTTTGCCCTTTCCCTCTTCAACCTGTCAAATTCCTTCTTCTTCCCACATGCCTGCCTCCACCTTCAAACCCATCTCCAATTCACTGTCGCTGGCGGCTCAACTGTTGGCAGCCCTCAAGTTGCACCACCGCCAATCTCCACCCTCAAACACCATCGCTCATCTTTGCCTTTAGGCACCACTGCCCATCTCCGCCCTCAAGCACCAGCACCGTCTTCTATTGATGGATTTGTTCTCGAGTTGCTCTTCCTTGGAAACCCATATGCTTGAAAAGTGCGTTGGATTACATAACATTGACATTAAAGAGAACGACAGCCTCCAGTGCTCGAGAATCTCCTATTGCGGCAACGTCAACAACGTTAGTGTGACAGTTGTTGGTCTCCAGAGCTTCTTCTACTGGGGAATGCTTTCAACCATTCTGTCGTATGCGCCCCAATTGGTGGACGCCAAGTTGAATTTTTTGTGGGAATGGTTGAGGGAGCGCCAAAATCCCCTCCAGGGTATGCCCGCGGCTCAGCTGGGGAGGAGAAGAAGAAGGAGAAGTTTAGAAGAAAGAAAGAAGAAGAAGAAGTGGGCGACAAGAATTTGGGGAGGGAAGAGAGAGGGTTTGAAAGAAAAAAGGCCTGGGTGGGTGGATGGTTTTCTGTAAATTTTAAATGTTTAAGGGAAAAATATATTTTTTAATAGGTTAAATTTTTCTTAAAATGAAAAGTGTGTGAATTTACCTAGGACAGACGAAAAAGAAAAATGTGCAGATTTGACTGGAACGGAGGGAGTACTACATTTTTTAATTTTAATTCTTTGAACTTATACTACTTTTTTTTCATGGATAAAATTGAATCATTCATTTTTACTTATTAAAATGTTTCCACTCTCAACTCTTTTCATACAATTCAATTTATTTAAAATGCAGCTAAATTTTATGTGCCAAATTTGTTTTTAAAAATCTACAATCTTTGGAAAAAAAATTGTGAAATATCCTAGACATGCAATACCATAAAACCACGGCCAATCCCAAATGCTCATCCTCCAACACTGTAGCGGCCAGTGCCGCTCAGCAAGTTCTCTCAACTAGTGTCGACAGATGAGACAACCCCCCACCGCTCCAACCGGTAACAGTAGTAATGATTATATTTTACCATCAATATCTGTATTTACATACTTTCTCCATCCCAAATTAAATTGCATGAGATTTTTTCACACTCATCAAGAAAGTTGTCTAACCGTTAATATATTTAACTACGTATAATAACGGCAAATAAAAATTACTTTTGAGTTGAGAAATTACTTGTTATGACGAATCCAACAATATTACATACGATAATATTATTACTTATATATCTACTCAAATATACGGTCAAAGTTGAACAGTGAATAGTGACATAGAGTGAAGTGTGCAGGTTAATATGAGATGGAAAGAGTATACCAATTACAAATAAAAAAATTTGATATTTAAAAAATATATATTAAGAGAAATTTAAAATATCTCACGTAATATATTTATTATATATATTAATAATCAAAATTTATTAAATTTAACTTTCAAAAGAGAGGAGTATTATTACGAATGGCGGCTTAGTACTTGTCTCGCTAGCACGAGCATGAGCAGCTGGAAAAGAAGAGACGCGTGTCAACCGTTTAAACAAACTCACCTTGCTAACTCTGCTCTGAAATGTGTGCAACTATATGATTTGGCACAACACATGTCACCTTTCCCATGTATTTCCACCGCTGCATCTTCTTCTCCGTAATCTTAGGTCACATTTCTCATATATTCCCACCGCTTCTTCTTCTCCGTATTCTCCCGTAAACCTCTTTAACCAACCGTACTGAAAACTGAAACTGATAGGGATGAAAGAAATGGACAATCCCGGAGGGATGAGACCGAGAAAGATGAGGTTAAACTTTGAGCTTGAGGCGGCGGAGACTTTAGCATGTTTGGCCCATCCATCCGGCCGGCACCAAGATGCTGATCCGGTAAGTTGAATTTTGAAGTTTTAGTTGTTTCGATATTCTGCAACCTGAATTTTGATTCTTTTGGCCGTAGATTTCGCGGGAGAGGAAGCAGAGTAGGAAGGGGCTTCAGGGATCCCGTAAAGCAGAGCACCGGTTTTCTCTTACTACATCCGACGTGACGGCCACTGCCAAACCATCCTTGACTGAGGTAAAATATTTCCTGAATTTTACTCCAATTGATATTTTCTGTATGCATGAAGGTAAATTATACCATATCCGGGTTTATCTTCCACGGGAGTAAAACTTACACAAAGAAGTTTAATCCCACAAAAAGTGGATCATCATTAATCTGGATGTTTATGTATATACAGGGGCCAGGGGATATGGTTGTTATTGTACCGTGTACTTATTTATGTATGAAGTTGTTTTTGTTGTGTAGGCCGATAGGGAAGCTAAGAGAATGCGCCGAATGCTGGCAAATAGAGAATCTGCTAGGCAAACTATTCGGCGCAGGCAGATGATGTTTGACGAGTTAACTAGAAAGGCAACCGCTCTGGCTCTGGAGAATGAGAATCTGAAGAAGGTAAGTGTTTGTGAAAAGGGATTGAGTACAACTTAGCCGATCATTTCTTTTAGCTGATCTTTGACTTGTTCTCCTCTTACTCATCTGCACTTCAGTTCAATTTCAACTTAAATGCCCAGTTAGCTTAGTTTTGGTTTGGTATTCCTATTTTTCACTCTGTTTAATTTTAGTTCCGTTCGGTGTAAAATGGAACCGGGCCTCAGCTGATCATTTCTTCTTCATGCTGTTTATTAATGATGAACAGAGAAAGGAAGAGAAGATGAAAGATTACCAATCCTTGAAGGAAACCAATGATGCTTTGAAAAAAGTGGTACAAATTTCAGATCTATTCTGCTTGAGATGTTTCAGTATTTACATTTAGCAGGAACTTGTAATAACCTGGTTTTGCAGATGGCTGAGGTTAACTTACCTGAAGAAGCAGAGGCAGAAGCAGAACCAACATTGTGCCCTGTTTCTACTACAGCTACAACTAGTGCCCAATTATTTCCCCCTCCGCCTCCAGTGCCAGCGCCGCCGCTCAGTTGGCAGTCACGGATACAATCATCGCTGCAGCAAATCCGGTCGCATAACGATTATCCAACCCCGGCAGCTGTGTTTCCGGTTTCTGAAGCCTGGAGGCAATGTCTGTTGAATGATGCAAGCGCTTCTTCTACCTCTGCTCCGAATCCCAATCCCAATCCTGGAGGAGGAGCTTTGCTATATGTGCTGCAACTGCTGCCTAATCCATCGAATGCGGGACCTCCCGAATCCTCGAATCCATCTCAGATTCATCTGTGCAGCCAGTGTGGGGCTGCGAATGCGACTGCAGCTGCTAGCCAATCATCCACCCCGTCGATCAACAGAGGCGATCGCGGTAAAACTGAATCTGATGCTGGGGATGGGAAGCCTCATAATGGTGGAGGAATGCCTTTGAGCTTTGTGGAAACATCTAGCGCCAGTGGAGTAGGAAAGGTTAACGTTAGCTTACAGCTGCAATCTTCCGGTGAGGAAGCTGCTGCTGGGGGGCACTTGGCCAAGAATGCGCAAAAACATGCTCCAGTTCCGGACCCGGTGGGCTGGCTAGCAGCTGCGGGATCTCCTGCACAGAGGAGGAAGCGGAGGAGGGAACTTATGAAGCTGAAAAGTTTGCGTCTTGCTCAGTTCAGTATGAATTAGGTAATTTTCTGCCAGATATGAACTTAGTAGATGTTGAAATGTTCCTGGACTAAAGGTTTTGTGCTGAATGATAAGCAGCACCAGGTGGAATCAACTGCACTGGAAGGTCAATTTGATGAATAAAATGGCGCTTGAGGGTTCTTTTCCCCCTTTGTTGAGGGGTACAAGACCTACCTTCTGGTGGGATCTGGTGCATTAGTGCTGATATAATCGTGCCCTCTTGGGAGGGGAGGAGGGGTGTATCGCTTGAGAGTGTTGCAATGTTTTTTATGGTTTCTTTCATGGAAGAACTGGTTTGTCATAATCTGGTTTTGTTTTGGACCGAGGAAAGAGTTGATTGTTACCGTGGTTGGGTTTTGTTCTGTTTATGTTTCAACTTTTGTTTCGAATTCAAATATCACTTGAATTTGTAGATCGGTGGCTACCTAAGAAAACTCCAATGTGATCCCCCGATTGGTATGGCGAAGGAGTACCGTTGATTATTGCAGCGACTTGGAGTTTTCATATCATTTCAATTTTGGATGCAGCCCTTTAAAAGCATGAAAATAGGCGTGAAATCACGAGTTTTAGGTCATATTTTTTCAAGATTCTAGAACAATTCCTTCCCAGTTTTAGTTTCGCATGACATAAAATTCATGTTGGGGGAGTAGAAAAAAATTCTTTTTCGGGGTAAAAGTGCTCAATAGGTATCCCTCGTAGCCCTAAAAACCCTATAATTGAGTGAGATCGATGGAGAGGCGGCTGAGTTTTAGAATTCTTCACTAGCGATGGCAGTTTCCATGCGGCGCTAGTAATCTTGGAATTTTCCAGGGACAAGAGAATTCAAGAACTGGCCGAAAGCAGAGACCTCAGCTCCAGGGGTATGATTCCCTAGTTCAGAAGTGGTGACGATTCTCGGTGAACTGAATCAGGTGGTTTTCTCTTCACGAGTGTAATTTAGGAGGTCCTACCTGAAACTCCCATTCCAGTACCTTCACCGCCTCAAGGCTAGATAAAAACATGCTTAATTTGCCGCACACACCACAAAGAGGCGAGATTTGAGGAAGTGGTGTTGCATCATACCCGACACCAAGCATGAAAAAGGAACTGCTTTGAGAGAAGGGTCTTAGGAAGAATAGGGTGAATAAAGAGGAAAGTGACGCACTATTTGGGACTAATCCCCCTCACAGTGAGGTTTTCTCTTGCATTTGATCTCCACTTATCATAGGATGAAGATGATTCACTCACCGTGCACTTGTCCCCAATGGAAGAATGAGGTATATTTTTCCCTGCAAATCATGGCCTTACCACTCGGTCCCCGATGGCCGCAATCTCTTTTTCAAAAGATCAAACAACTCAGTTGAATATTTATGCTTTAGTACTACTCATGCAAGGATTCACGGTTTTTTTTTTTTTTTGCTTTTGTGATTTTTTTTATTTCTAATTTTGTTTATTCTATTATAAGCCTTGTTTTTTTTCATGTTAGCGAAGAGTTTGAAAACACAAATAACCAAATATTTTCAGCATGGTCAAGTCATCATCTACTATGGCCACCT
>JAULKM010023607.1:0-14051 GCA_032355605.1 Rubia tinctorum
ATTCTAAACACTAATTAAAATATTACCAAAACTCTTCTAAGTCAACATGACCGAGTTTATGACTTCATTAATAATAAAAATAAACTAAAATGATTACACTACCTCATTCAAAAAATCAGTGGGAAAAAGAGTATAGTGTTGACCTCCTCAAAATATTAAACTAAGAAAATAATAAATGATATTTTGACATTCTATCACTTCCATTTTGCATTTTGTTTAAGCAGATGTTGAGACCTTGTTTCTATAATTGTAATTTGACCCTAACAATCGGCGGTGGACAGGCATGGCGGGGGTGAGTAGGAATTTGAGGTGGTGGCAGCGGGAGGGGTGGTGTCGGGCGATGGTGGGAGGGTGTGGGGTGGTGCAGCGGTGGTGGTGCGGTGGTGGTTTTCGGTTGCTGAGGAAGTTTCCGGCAATGGAGCAGCGACGGTGAAGAAGAAGTAGAACAAGGGTATTTTAGGTATCAATTTATTAGCTTCTTAGTCAAGGGTATTTTCATTATTTCATTTATTTTCATTGCCAGAATTTTATGGTCAACGCCGGAATTAGGGAGTTAGGTTATATCAGCACATTTTTTTTAAAATTAGGGTTAGATTGACACATACTATAATTAGTTATGGTTCAATTGACACTTTCAGAGATTGCAAGGTCATATTGGCACTTTCAGATTAAAGTTAGGGTTATAAATGTTTTTATCCCAAATATATAAGGCTTTTAAATATTTTTTAGTATCGGACCCAATGGAGAAAGACCTATTAAAGGCGGTTATATCGGACCAGAGAAGACACTTTTGAAGTGCCTTCTTTGGTTGTTCCTTTGATTGATTTCGATCAAAGTCAGTTCCAAAAACCGCCTTCTATTGGCTCCGATTCTCACCTTCTAAAAAAAGGCTGCCGAAAGGTTTCCAACCGCTCATGGCCTTCTCCGGCGAATGAGCAACAACAGACAGTAAACAAAGTGATGAGATTCTAAATACTGAGCAATAATCAATAATACGTTTATTATTCTAAACCTACAGTACAACAGACATAAAACAAATCGACCAACCCAATCGACCGGCAGCGAATGTGTCTTCTTCGGCGTGGTGGCGGTGAGATTTATCTGCAGCGGCGAGGGAGGTGTCTTCTTTGGCGCTTCGATGGTGGGATTGATTTGCAGCGGCGGTGGAAGCATTTTCTTCGGAGAGGCAACGGGATTGATTTGTTGTGGCTAGAGGTGAGCTTCGATAAGCAAGCACGGTGACCAGGGTAATCTATCTCCAAATGCTGACGTCTCCAGCACAGTGGTGGCAATCAATTTCAAGAGGTGGGGGTTGATTAATCCAATAGGAGAGAGGTGGAGATTGGGTTTACAATGGAGGGAGGCAACCGGGTTTTACAGGGGAGGGAGGCGGCTGGAGTTCTATTGAGGGAGAGGATTTAGAAACCCCAATGAGGAGAGAGGCGTTGGGTGTTATAAAAAAAACTAAGAAGAGAAAAAAGTCAAAGCTTTAGATTTTCATTTATATAGTAAACCAAAAAGCCCAATCAAAGACACCTAATTAATGGTGATTCTATTATAGAACTACCTTTAATCGATTTTCAAAAAAGGTATTGCCGCATTTAGTTGATTAAAAACCACCTTTAAATTGAAAGGGGTGACTTGGGAGAGAGATCCGAGTTCGGAACCTCTTTCGGATCAAGAACCGCCTTTGATTTGGTGCCTTGAATCACCCCTTCTCCACTAGTGTTAAAACCTTAGACCAAGTTGTATATACTAAAATGTGAGAAACTGTAAAGAACCAACATCACGGTGGCTTCGGTGAGGACTCCAACAGTAGATGGTCAAATGAAAATATGAGTAAACGTCGGGTAAACTCATCATCCGGTAGCTCAACTTCATGGTAGCTCACTTTCAGGTGCCGGATAGGGTCTACGTCAGATGGAAGGATGGGTCGAAAGGTCAACACATGGCCTGAGTCAAGGACGGAAAGACTCGACGGGTCACCGGGTGAACTCATGGGCTTGGTCAATGCTGGAAAGCCTGGGTCAACAGAAGAAGGGCTCGACATGTCACCGGGTCTACTCATGGCCTGAGTGAAGGACAATCCCCTGCAAGGTCAATGCTGTCAAAGGTGGGTCTTCGCCGGGTCAAATCAAAATTTTGAGAGGTATAGGTATATCATTGGGTATGGTTGAGGGTTATATTTTCTTTTTTACTTTTTAATCCTTATTTTCGGTTTTGTTTTTCTAGAATTTTCTTTTATCCTAACTTTTATTTAAGTGTTGGTCTATTAATTTTTTTTGGCTGAAATGCAATGAAAATGTGATTTAAGAATATGTAATTTCATTCAAAGTGTTACCGATATTACTAGAAATATTTCTGTTCTTGTATAAGTTATATGCTATTGCGAGTTGCGATTAATTAATTTTGCTCTAGTTAACAAAACATCATCCACACACATATATGCAACTTGTAATATCGATTACATTTCGGGTAAAGAGTCATGTGCTGCAAACATGTATTGTACTATGGCCATGGTAAAATACATCAAGCAAACATAAAATCGAATGTACAATACTCGTCAGAAGCTCGGTAACGTATAATTTCGACACAAACTTTTTATTTTATTGGACAATTTTCACTTCTCAATATCAAATTGTCATTTAAATTATGAAAATTGTCCATCATCGATTTCTTTGCCTTGGATTTTGGCTTGAGAGCTTGACTTGGGGGGGCCAAAAGACACCATTCTTACCATCATCAAAATCCTTGATGAATTTAACACCAGTTTGGCTATGATGTTGAAGGTTCTTAAACACCTCAGGCATATCTTTCCCATTCCCCAAGTTGTTGGGATATTCCTCCGCTCGGTGTTGCCCGGTACTCGCGGAATTGATTGCACCCTATCAACAATCGAAAGATAAATGTTTACTCCCTCCATCCCAGATCAAACGTATATAATCCGAGATCAAATTTATAAGTTTCCCTCTTTTGGGAGTATAAATTGTAATACACATGTGGTATTTGAATATGGTACTTAATTAAGTCCTTACCAGTAAGAGAAAGAATAGAACAAATATGGATAGAGGTAGCAGTCTCATTGTGATCATTTGCTGTTGTAAAAAAGTCTGACTCAAATTTAGCTCTCTTTGTGATGGATATGTAGTTTCAGAATTTATGAATAACCAACTGGAGTAAATGCGGCGCAGCGATCAACTGACCTAACAAAATTAATTTTGATTGTGTAAATCCATCTGCATAACCGTATTGAATTTTAGCTCATCAATTCGAGGGAAGGCACAAATGAAATTCAATAAATATGTTTGGGATATACATTGAGGTGATTTGTCAATTAAATTTTTGCTAACCCTTTTTTATTACTTTTTAACTTCGCATTTTTATTGAACTAAATAATCTGAAGATAAACGTGTTTGACAGTTGGTTTTTAATGGCTAAAAAGCTAATTTTTCTACCAAACTAAAAGATCTAGCGAGATAAGATAATGTTATAATAGATATGTCATTCTTTCATAGTTATTAGTTAATAATATTTATAGTATATATTAAACGGGATCATTTTTGCCACATGACATTCACACATAACACATAATTCCACATCAATTTTTAAAATTAATTGAAAATGTAATATTTTATAATGTCAATCGCCAAATTACAATGTATATCTCTCCCCCATTTCAACGTCCTTCTCATGCTTCAATAATTTTCAATAAATGAGTAATTAATCATTCCCTATTCAGTTTTTTCAAAAATAAAATAAAATCATTCCCTATTAATGAGGATGCACATTATTTTTGTATTATCAATCTCCATTTGATTGGGAAATTCTTTCATAATACTTATTTTTTACAATATATTTTAAATTTGATATACTTTCCATTCTAGTTTATCTTTTGAATATTATCAAACTTCATTTTATGATAATAAGTTAATCATTTTCATCTATTTTTTTTACTCATTGCAATCAATTTTTTCAACGTAATTTAATTTGCCTACAAAAATATCTAAAATTACCATGTTAAATATATAGAATAATAGATGGAGTAGCTATTATTTATATATATATATATAAGTATTTCTAATAATTTTTTTATTTTGAGACAAAGATCAATATAAAATACTTTATATAAACATTAAATATAGTAGAAATACAACACATTAAAAGGCTGATTATATGTGACACAATGAACGAAGTGATAGATCCAACGCTTTGATTTGGGTAGGGACTAGGGAGTAATCTTGTAGGTAGTGGTGAAGTTAGATTTTTTGAGATTTGGAGTTGTGGTCTTGATAGATAAGCTGTTACGCGGGTGACTACGACTCAAAGCAATTGTGTTTTTTTGTTGAAGAGCAGCATCACTCAATGATAAGACCTATATTTTGCTTATGTTCTTTATTATTTTGGTTTTTAGTTGGTTGATTTTAATTGCTTAATCAAATTCCTAACCTTTATGCAACTATGATCTTTCCACATAAGTGTTAGTTGGTTGATTCCACATCACTTTTTAAAATTAATTGAAAATGTAATATTTTTTAACGTCAATCACCAAATTACAATGTATATCTCTCCCCCATTTCAACGTCCTTCTCATGCTTCGATGCTTTTCAATAAATGAGTAATTAATCATTCCCTATTCATTTTTTCAAAAATAAAATAAAAAGTCATTCCCTATTCATGAGGATGTACATAATTTTGTATTCTCAATCTCTATTTGATTGAGAAATTCTTTCATAATACTTATTTTTTACAATATATATTTTAAAATTTGATATACTTTCCATTATGGTTTATCTTTTGAATATAACCAAAATTCATTTCATGATAATAAATTAATCATTTTCATCTAGTTATTCTTTTTTTACTCATTGCAATTAATTTTTTCCACATAATTTAATTTGCCTACAAAAATATCTAAAATTACTATGCTAAACATATAGAATGATAGATGGAGTAACTATTATTTATATATATAAGTATTTTTAATAAGTTTTAATTTTGAGACAAATCAGTATAAAATGCTTTATATAAATATTAAATACAGTACTCAAATATTTTATTTGTAAATACTTTCAATGGTTTATTTAACCATTTGTAAATTTTATTTGCAATTTTTGTTAGAGTCCGTCTCTTGAAAATGATCTTTTCATAAGTTATGGAAAAACCAAAGTTTAAATACAAATTAGAAGAAATCAAGATAAGATTTTTGGATTGCATTAATCGAATCATATACTTATAACTATTTCACGTTGCATAATAAATTTTTACTATTGGAACTAAAACCTTTTACCTTTATATAATTCTAATTCAACCATGTCTTTCCATATGCCTATAGAAATGCGGTATTTCCCGAAACTTTGTCTGTTTATATGATTTTTTTGTTAACTAATATTAAATATGACATATTTTAGTACATATCAATATGTGATTGGTAATAGTATTAAAAAATGAGTTCGACTCTTAAATACCATCTTTGCATAAGTTATGGAAAGATTAAGGTTTAAATTCTAAATTAGAAAAAATCAAGATAAATTTTTTGGATTGCATTAATTGATTCGTAAACTTATAACTACTGCACGTTGCATAGTAAATTTGTAATATTGAAACTAAAACCATTTACCTTTCTATAATTATAATTTAGTCTCGTCTTTCCATATGCCTATGGAAAGACGGTCTTTCCCAAGACTTTGTCTATTTATACGACTTTATTTTATTTTTGTTAACTAATATTTAGAAATGGCATATTTTTAGTACATATCAATATGTGATTGGTAATAGTATTAAAAATGAGTTCGTCTCTTGAAAGACCGTATTTCCATAAGTTATAACAACACCAATGTTTAAATTGCAAATTTGAAGAAATCAAGATAACATTTTCGGGTTGCATTAATCGGGTCATAAACTTATAACTACTGCACGTTGCATAGTAAATTTTTAATATTTCAATTAAAACCGTTTACCTTTTTATAATTATATATCAACTCCACCTTTCCATATGCTTATGAAAATGTGATATTTCTAAAGATTTTGTAATAAAAAAATTAATGCATTAAGTTTTATTATATTTTTATTTTAATATTAAATTTAGATTATCACAAATTTTAACATTCTTTAATATGTATAATTCGTAATTATAAAATATTGAAAATTTAAGAATATATTTTTTAAAATCTAAGATGGTGAATTTATATTTTTTGGATTAAAATTTTAAAAATATATTTTTTAATTTATAATTCAATTAATTAATCATAAATTGTTGACAATATCCCTAATTGAAATTTTTTAGATCTAACATACATTTTTTTTATCATTATAAAAGAGCTCCTCATTATATTTGATCATGTATGGTTCAACCACTAATGCTGCCGAAAATGTCCAATCTTTTACGGAGTACAATATTTATTGATCACCGAAGTTCTTTTCCGGTCTTCCCTAGAATGTTTAATTAAAAAATGACCTTCTCTAAAATGCTTTTTTTGGTAAAAAAAAGCACAATGTTATCAATTAATCACAATATATTTAAAAATATTATTGGAAGAAGAGGAAAATAGACATTTATAACTCAATTGCATAAAGTTTAATTAGTAAAAACTATCATATAATTTTAAAAAATTAAAAAATTTGTAAAAAATTGTATGATAGTAATAAATATATTTTTTATCATAAACCGTGCAATGACACGATATTATAGTAAAATCTTCAAACTTTGATCATTTTTCATATTCTACGGAATCCATATGCATGCAATGTTAATAACAATAATGTTATTTTGCTAAAGTGGTGTTTATTAATATTTTTATCAACTAATTAAATTATATTAAAAATATATATTTATTTATATAATAATATTCAAATTCACGTCCGTTCAAAGTACGTGAGTTTTCTACTCAAAAAGCTAAACGGTGTTAATAATGAGAAGTTAAAGGATTAAATGTTGATTTTATGTGTTTTTTATAGTAAGGGTAAAATTGTAACATCGTGTCGTAATTTTTGTCAAATCTAAAAATATTTTAAAGTGTGTATATTCGCTTGGAATAGACCAAAAATAAAAGTGTAAGAGAGTATAATAACTTGAGAAAGTCTCAGGAAAGAGGGTCTGTCCATAAGGTTATGGACAGACTAGAGACTGATTTGCAAAATGGGGTTCAGATTGTAATTAGTTATAAATTAGGGAAGTTGTTATAAATTACAAATTCTTTTTTCATTTTTTTCCCGCGATTTTACTAAACCGTTTCTTCAATTTTACCACTTCTTCTCCACGTTTTCTCTCCACTTTACTTTTCGTTTTCTCTCCACTTTACTTTTTTTTTTCTCTCTCACTCACTTTTTCTCTCCTTTCCACCATTGTTGCTCTGTAATTTTTCGATTCTGCATTTTCTTCGCCGCGATCTCGCCATTCAACGTCAAGCTTGAATTCGGTAATTTTTTTGTTTCTTTTGCGTTTGGATGACTCTAGATTTCAATAATTGATCACCGTTCGTATATTTTTTTGATAATCGTTCGTCGTTCCGATTTAACACCTTTGTGGCTTATTTGTTGTAGGGTATGAGTAGGGCAAAGGTAAAAGTCAGATGTTTTTCTCCAAAATCCGGTGCTGATATGACTAAGGGAAAGAATGTCGTTTCCTCTAAAGCGGAGAAGATGACTCAACCTTCTCCTTCTCCTGGTTTTTTTTTTTTCTTTTTGAATATTTGGAGTTTCGCGCGTTTTATTTCTTGTTGTGCGTGTATGTGTTTTTTCAAGTCTTGTTGTTGTTGACTTTCTTTTTAGAGTATGATTGTTTTTTTTTCAAGTCAGATATGCATGTTTTGAGTGTTCTTTATAACATGCATTTGTTTGTTTAAAAAGTTGCATGTGTTAGTATAACATAAGTATTAGTTAGTTGCTCTATTTTTAATTTTTACTTTATGATAGCTACCGGTTGTTATACTGTGCATTCTTCTGTTTTGATACATGTATTTATTTGATTACAAGTTGCCTATGTTAATAACAACATGCATTAGTTAGTCACATTGTGTGTCTAAGATTACATTTCTTATTGACTGTTAGTTTATAAAGTTTTTCATGTGTTATAGTGTAAGATATATATGATAACTATTGATTGTTGTAGTGTGCATTATTTTAGTTATGTTGTGCATATGTTTTGAAAAACTATGAAACTGTTATTTGTACTTTTATTTTTCTGATTTAATAGCATGTATTTATTTCATTAGAAGTTGTATATGTTATTATACTTTATGCATTAGTTAATTATACCGTGTGTGTATTCTTCTGATTTGATAACATGTATTTATTTCATTAGAAATTGCATATGTTAGCATACTTTTTGCATTAGTTAGTTATACTCTGTGTGTATTCTTCTGATTTGATAGCATGTATTTATTTCATTAGAAGTTCCATATGTTAGCATACTTTTTGCATTAGTTAATTATATTGTTTGTGTGTCTTGAATTATATTTCTTATTGACTGCCATTTTATTAATTTATTGTTCCAAATTGTGTGTATATATATATATATATTTTTTTTTCTTTTCCTGGAGGAGTTGAAGACATATTTCAAAGTGCTAAACCTGAAAAAATTGAAGGTGATTGTAATATTTCTATATTACATTTATTTACTTTTTTTGAGTTGTTATAAATCTTAAATGTGTTATGGTGTTTAGATGTTGTGTCTCTTATGACGAAATCCAAGAAGAAGGATGTACTTTCACTTCAGGCAGAGCTAAAGAAGATTCAGCAATCCTACGCGTCTGGAGGTTGTTTTGTTTTCTTTATATATTGTATTTTATTTATGTGATTATATTTGTTATTTTTTTTATAATATGCTTATATAGTTTTTGCTTCTGTTTTGTTGTGTAGTTGCCTCATTGGCACGTAGGTCTGCGAGGATTGGTGGTGCTACTACCCCAGAGGATTCTGTTGCTACTATTCCTACCTCACCAAAAAAAAAAGTTTGAAAGTTATTGTCAAGAAATTGCAGTCTGGTGAAAGTGGATCAACGCAGGATTTTAAAGACTTCGACTATGACACTTTTCTGAGTGATGTAGTTCGCATGAGTAGAGTGGCTACTGGTATTGATGAGGCTGAGGTTCAGTGGCTGTTGAGGTTGTGAATACATGAGGAAAACCCGTTCCATGATTCCTTCATTCTCCCTTGAGATTGAAGGACTTGATGATCTATATCTTTGAATTTGATTCCTTCTAATTGTTTTTGGATAATTTGCAATCAACTTATGTTGAGACTGATTGGTATATGGCTATAAGGTTAAGCGATTTTGAGATACTGTTTTAGGATCTGTTTTATGGCTGAAGATTGTTTGAAACAAATTCATGTTGAATATTAAGAAGTACTATTTTTATTCTTATTAATACCCAGTTACATTTTAGTTATTTTATGTGTTTTTAATTGTTGTGATTAGCTAAGCATATAAGAAAACAAATGCAACTGATTGGTTAATAAATTATAGTTGTAAGCAAACTAATTCTACATGTATTAAATGATTTTGTATCGCGAAAATTATGTGAAAAAATGCAAATGGCTTAAAAATTTTGGGTTTTTGGTATGCAAGACAAATGCAAGTTCTAAGTTAATAAGTGACTGTTGGAAGGTAACAAATACAAAATGTTATTCAGTGTAACACAATTTTTTAAGTTAATGAAAAAAACGATATTTAGGTAAATTAATGCAACATATGTCCTAAAAAATTCTACTTTTAAAGTGTCTTTATATCTGGTATTTTTGTACTAAATTCATTAGTTTTCTTTCTTGGTTTTTTCTTTTCCAATCCTGACTTTAGCCTTTTTCCTCTTCCTTTTATCTTCACTTGGGCGGGATCAAGTACCTTAGGTGCACTTGTTATGGTGGAGTTGCATTGGCTACTTGTGGCTGATTGCTCAATGACATTGGTGTTTGAAACCAACAATTCTTCTATTCTTGTTGAATACGTGTTGAACATCTCTTCAAGGGTTCCCCTAGCTTGTTTCCTTCGCTTTTCAGAACTAAATTGTAGCATTTTATGGACATATAATTCTTCCATTAAACTAAACCATTGATGTTTTCTGATTGTTGTTTACCTTGGCTAAAACATTTGTCCCATATTTCTATTTTGGCTTTTTTTGTCCATCTTTTGAGGATGTACTTCTCTGGGAATTCAGTGATAGAGTTGAGGTGCAATACTCTGAGAATGTGAAAGCACAACATACCTGAAACTTCAAGGCATTTGCATTTGCATACTTCAACTAGCCCGTCTTAATTTTTGTAATCGACCGTCTCATATTTAGATTCATCATGTTCTAGGTTGACTTCATATTTTCTTGACGGCGGTTCGGAGAACGCTTCCTTGACTTTAGTTGCCATTGAAATACGAAATTACTTTTTGAATCCTTTGTACAATGCAAGTGTGTAAACATTTGCAGTATATTTAACCAAACATGTACATTTCCAGTAGTTGGGAAATAAATGCACATTGTAATTTAACAGTTTTGGGTTCTAGTCAAATTAATACATATCGGTATTAAATTTTCTGAATGTAAACATACATGCTTTTTTCCCTTCAAAATTTGGTTTTGGTTTTGCACATGTATTTTCTTTATCTGCTTCATCTCTCCTCCACTTTTTGATTGTTTGGTTGAAGAGCTCAAAGAAGTGAGTGAGCTTAGTTGTTTTGTTTGCACTGAAGCCTAGGGCGTGGTTGGTGCTTTCACTCCTTTGTGATGATAGAATGCCGGCAGAGAAATATCTTTGCTAAATGACGTGTTCCATTCCTCACGAATGTCGTATAGTCGTTGAAACCATGTGCTATTTTCCAGCTTATAGTTGGCAATCATTGAGCTCCATTTTTTTTCAAATTCAGCTAGATCGGCATATTCCTTCATAGAATAGTCTAAAGCATTTTTGAACAATTCATCTTTCTTCAATTTCCCATAATGTTGTATTGCATTCTGTTTTTATGTGCCATAAGCACAACCTATGTTTTGTGTTCTTGAAGACCTGAAAGTTGTACCCGGAAATGAAAGTTGATTAATACATTAATTTACAAAGTAACTAATTGGTCATATAGCATAATTTATACATACTGTAAGCTAACAGGTGCAGAATCTAACATTCCCTATTAAATTTTAGGTCTGTAAGTAATAAAATTTCTGAAGTTGCATCATTTTCAGGAAACCTATTTTTTAAAGTAACAAGTAACACTTATAAGCTATTTAATACACGTTGTAAGGTAACAATTGCAGTTTTAACAGTTGCAGTTTCTAACACACCATATTCAGTGTCCAGATCTGTAAGCAAGAAATTTTCATAACATACCTCATTTATTGCTTTGCCCATTGTAGGATCTTGATCTGTGAATATTGTGACAGGTTTCTTCCATTCCGTTGATTTTTAGAAAGTGTTGAGGAGCCACACAAAAGTATCAGCCAACTCATTTGCAATAAAAGTACAAGCAAACATTGTTATATTCCAGTGATTGTTAGTTCCAACTATTGACGTACAAATCAATTTATACTTGTTTATTCTGTATGTAGTGTCGAATATGATGACATCCCCATAGAGTTTGTAGTCTTCCAGCATCATTGAATCTTTTCAAAATACTGCTGATAGTCTTATCTCCTCGTCGAACGTGACTTTGAACAAGAAAAATTTGTCCTTGTCATTTATTTCTAGGAGTGTATCAATAACTTTCTGAGCATCTCCACTTTCGATTTCTTTCATTCGAAGTTGACTCACAAAGTTGAGATGGTCTCTCATTGTATGCCCTAGATTTTCTTCTCCACCAGTTTCAAAAACCATGTATTTATATCCTACAGTAGGTCGTAAACCTGCTTGTTCCATTAATGTTATGACATTTCCTTTGTCTTCTGTAATCATCCGTTCACTCCTACTGAGATACTGGAAGGCTGATCTTGTTAACTCATGATTGTGTACGGTGATGTGGTGAGCCACTATGTAATAATCCTGCTCAAGTTTGACTCTAATTTCAGCTAGGCATCATATTTTTGTAATCAGGTCCTTTCTCTTCCTATTTTTTTTGCAGAATTACTTTCATTATCCACACAGGAACATGGCTGATAATACTGGATTTTAATCTTTTCGGCTGTCCTCCAAAAAAGCACTTGTAGTACTTTTCGCGAATTCGCCTTCTACTGTTTAGACGTTGACAGTTTTTCCCGTAGCTCAAATAAATAGCATTTGCATGCTTCTTATACAGAGCATGTGTAGCTTCCAGATTTTTAAATTTTACACGGTAAGATTTTCACTGCCATCTATTTCATGTAAATTTGGAAAATATGCACCTGTATCAAATAATGAATACACTTTATAATATAAAATATTCACGTTCTAATGTAATTTATGCAAAGTTTACAGGAAGTTACTTAGAATTAGAAACTTATAAAAGGTCTGCATCTGTATCAAATAATAAATACAGTTTATAATTTAAGATATTCATGTTCTAATGTGATTTATGCAAAGTCTACATGAACTTACTTAGAATTTCAAACTTATAAAAGCTCTGTTCTGATTACTATGGAAATATCATTTGTAGTGTAACATATGCAAAGTTTAGCGTATTTTGCACATGTTATAATCTGAACAATGCAAAAGTTTGTCAAAAGTCGAAATAGATAAATGCTTTCTCTGTGTTTTTTTTCATTTCAATCTAATGCATGTTTTATCATAAACTATACATGATTTAAGTTTAAAAAATGCATAAACTATACAAAAAATTTCACCAGCATGTAGTTTATAGTACTATTGTTTCCATATGTTCATACATGTTCGTAGCAGTCGAATTTTAGTGTACACAAGTTTCAAAAACAGCTATATTCATCACTATAATTTCAGTTCGATGAGAGAAAATCATACCTTCAATTGAGTTCGGTAATATTTCACCTTCTTGCAGCTGAATTTGATTTGTCTGGAATCGAATCTCGGTAGTTACGATCGCGTTTTCTTAAGCAGGTTCCTATTCAGTTGCATTAGCTTTTACGACTAAATCTGTTGAAATTTGATCGGTTTCAATCGGTTGTCGCCATAAATCTGCTTCTAATTCGCGATTTTGTTCCTCAATTTTGTTTTAAAAATGCCGGTTGCCGTCGGAGGACGTTGAAAAAGGAGGGAAATCAGATTCAATCGATTGTAACCATAGATTTGCTTCTGATTCGCTATTTTCTTCCTCAATTTTGTCGGAAATGCGCCTATTGTCGTCGAAGGACATCGGAGAAGCAGGATACCACGATTTTGTTTCGTTGTAGTTCAGAGAAATCTGAAATTTGGAGAATCAGAGAAATCTGAAATCTGAAATTTGGAGAATCAGGATGAAGAATCAGAGAAATCTGAAATTTGGAGAATAAGGAGGAAAACAGGTATTTTGGAGGCAGTTATTTTGGAGAAGAATGAATAGGCCCGGTTTCATATCTTTTATGACCCAGTTTGAGATGTTATAACCCGAATCCAGATTTGGATATTATTTCTGTAATTTACAAACAGGCCCCTGCCTGTCAGCAGGCTCACTCATTTTAAAATTAAGACTTTATTGTTAAAGATAATTAATAAAGACTATGAACTATACTTTTGATGCATATTTTACGCTCAATTAATTTAATTAATTAATTAAAATTTTATTATTTAAATAATTAAATTGAGCATATAATTATAAATTATGAGTATAATTAATAGTGAACATGGAATTAATAATTTATTTAAACCTTTAAAAAAATTTAAAAGATTAATTAAATGATATTAAATATATATATGTGTTTGAATTATTTTTTTATAATGCAATAATAGAATTTATAATGCAACTGACTATTTTTTTATAATGCAACTGACTTTATAATTTCATTACATTAACTTTCAGGGCAGTAGAAAATGCCCTGTTTTTCATAGCATTGTTTGCTGTCGTTAATGATCCTACTATTACTGGTAAGAATTGAGAGTGCAGAAGATGAAAAGGGGCTCAAAACTGCTGTTTTCTTGTCTCCTGAATTAGAGATGGAGCCAGGATCAGTTTCTGTGCAGTTGTTTCACAACATCGACTTTCCTCAAGGCCACAT
>JAULKM010023618.1:0-14051 GCA_032355605.1 Rubia tinctorum
CATCTTTTGAGGATGTACTTCTTTGGGATTTCAGTGATAGAGTTGAGGTGCAATACTCTAAGAATGTGAAATCACGACATACCTGACACTTCAAAGCATTTGCATTTGCACTGTACTTCAACTAGCCCATCTTTATTTTTGTACTCGACTGTCTCATGTTTAGATTCATCATGTTCTAAGCTGACTTCATATTTTCTTGACTGTGGTTCTGAGAACACTTCCATGACTTTAGTTTCCATTGCTAGAGAAAATTCTTTTTTGAATCTTTTGTACAATGCAAGTGTGTATAAATTTGCAACATGGTTAATGTTTAACCAAACATGTACATGCTTAGTAATTAAGAAACAAATGGACATTGTAAGTTAATAGTTTCAAGTTCTACGAAAATTAATACATATTGGTATTAAATGTTCTGAATGTAAAGATATCTGTTTTTTTCTTTCAAAATTTTACTTTGCTTTTGCACGTGTATTTTCCCTGTCTGCTTGTTCGGTTAAAAATCTCAAAAAAGTGAGTGAGCTTAGTTGTTTTGTTTTCACTAAAGCATAGGGCGTGGTTGGTGTTTTAGCTCCTTCGTGATAATAGAATGCCGGCAGAGAAAATATATTTGCTGAATGTTGTGCTCCATTTTTCATGAATGTCGTATCAACATTGAAACCATGTGCTAATTTTACGGCTTGTAGTTGGCAATCATTGAGCTCTATTTCTCTTCAAATTCAACTAGATTAGCACGTCCCTTCATACAATTGTCCAAATCATTTTTGAACGATTCATCTTTCTTCAATTTCCCATAATGTTGTATTGTATTCTGTTTTATATGTCATAAGCCCAACCTATTGTTTGTGTTCTTGAAGACCTGAGAGTTCTACCCGGAAATGAAAGTTGATCACATGAATTTACAAGTAACTAATTTGTCATATAACATAACTTATACATACTGTAAGCTAATAGGTGCAGAATCTAACATTCCCCATTTAGTTTTAGGTCTGTAAGTAATAAATTTTTTGAAGTTGCATTTTTTTCAGGAAACCTGTTTTTTAAGTAACAATTAACATTCATAAGCTATTTAATAAGTAATCTAAGGTAACAATTGTAGTTTCTAATAGACCATATTTAGTGGTAAGATCTGTAAGTAACAAATTTTCATAATATACCTTATTTATTGCTTTTCCTAATGCAGGATCTTGATTTGTGAATATTGTGATAGGTTCCTTCCCTTCCATTGATTTCTTGATAGTGTTGAGGAGCCACACAAAAGTATCAGCCAACTTATTTGCAATAAAAGCACAAGAAAACATTGTTATGTTCCAGTGATTGTTGATTTCAACTATTGGCATACAAATCAAGTTAGACTTGTTTGTTCTGTACGTAGTGTCGAATATGGTGACATTCCCATAGAGGTTGTAGTCCTCCAGCATTATTGAATCTCTCCAAAAAGCTGCTGATAGTCTTGTCTCCTCGTTGAACTTGACTTTGAAGAAGAAATCTTTGTCCTTATCATTTATTTCCAAGAGTGTATCAACAACTTTTTGAGCATCTCCACTTTTAATTTCTTTCATTCAAAGTCGACTCACAAAGTCTAAGTGGTCTTTCATCGTATGCCCTAGATTTTTCTTCTCCCCTAGCTTCAAAAGCCATGTATTTATATCTTACAATAGGTTTAAAACCTGCCTACGTTCACTCCTACTGAGATATTGTCAAGCTGGTCTAGGTAACTCATGGTTGTGTACGGTGATGTGGTGAGCCACGATGTAATAATCCTGCTCAAGATTGACTCTAATTTAAGCTAGGCATCCTATTTTTGTAATCATATCCTTTCACCTCGTCTTTTTTTTTGCAGAATAACTTTCATTAGCCACACATGGAATAGGGCTGATAATGCTGAGTTTTAATCTTTTCTGTTTTCCTCCAAAAGAGCACTTCTAGTACTTTTCGCAAATTTTTCTTTGTTGTTTAGACGTTGACCGTATTTCCTGTAGTTGAAACCAATAGAATTTGCATGCTTCTTACACAGAGCATGTATAGCTTATAGATTTTTTTTTCTTTTACGCCGGTAAGAATTTCACTAGCATCTATTTCATTTAAATTTGGAAATTTTTCACCTGTATCAAATAATGAATAGAGTTTATAATGTAAGATATTCATGTTCTAATGTGATCTATGCAAAGTCTACAGGAAGTTACTTAGAATTATATACTTATAAAGCCTTGTTCTGATCACTATAATAAATACTATTTGTAGTGTAACTTATGCAAAGTTTAGCGTATACATGTTATAAGTTGAATAATGCACGAGTTTGTCAAAAGTCGAAATTGATAAATGCATTCTCTATATTTTTGTTTATTTCAATCTAATGCATGTTTTATTGTAAACTGTACATGATTTAAGTTAGTAAATGCATAAGTTATACGAAAATTTTCAGCAGCATGTATTTTATGGTATTAATGTTTCCACATGTTCATAGCAGTCGAATTTCAGTGTCCGGAAGTTTCAAAAATAGCTATATTCATATCGATTGCAATTTAACACTATAATTTTAGTCTGATGAGAGAAAATTATTACCTTCAATTGAATTTGGTAATATATCACATTCTTGCAACTGAGTTTAATTTGTTTGGAGTATGATCTCGGTAGTTATGATCGCATTTTCTTCAACAAGTTTCGATTCAGTTGAATTAGTTTTTACGACTAAAGCTTTTGAAATTTAATCGGTTTCAATCGGTTGCAGCCATATATCTGCTTCTAATTCACAATTTTCTACCTCAATTTCATCAAAAAGTGTCGGTTGTCGTTGGAGGACATAAAAAAGCATGAAAATCTGATTCAATCGGTTGTAGCCGTAGTCTAGATCTGCTTCTAATTCGCAATTTTCTTCCTCAATTTCGTTGAAAAGGCGCTGATTGTCGTCGGAGGACATCAGAGAAGCATAGAATTGGAAAATTTGCTTTGTTGTAATTCAAAGATGAAGAAGCAGCGAAATCAAAAAATTTGAGAACTGTAATTCGGAGAAGAAGAAGGAAAAAAATGGTAATTTCAGAGACTGCAACTTTGAGGCCCGGTTTGAGATTTTATTTTTACCACCCGTTTCTGTTGTTATAACATGGATCCATGATTTTGATATTATTTCTGTAATATGCAAAAGGCCCCTGCCCATCCATAAACTTATGGACGGGCCTCCTATCAAGAGACTCACTCTTTACAAAATATGAATAAAGAAAAGAAACAATGAGAGACATAAAAAATTGCTTACTCTCTAATTTCAATAACTCTTATTTAAAAAAAAGAGTTCTCCTAATTATTATTTGAATTAAAAAAATACCCAATCCTTTTTTAGTTCATCTCTTGAAAGATGGTCTTTCCATAAATCATGAAAAAACAAAGGTTTAAATTGCAAATTATAATAAATTAGAATAGAATTTTTGTGTTTCATTAATCAGATCAAAATTTTATAACTACTGCACGCTGCATAATAAATTTTTAATATTGCAATTAAAGTCTTTTAGCTTTCTATAATTCTAATTCAATTCCATCTTTTCATATTACTATGGAAAGATGGTCTCTCTCAAGATTATGCCATATTTTTTTAAATTTATTTTTATCATACTATCATTATAGAAACATTTCTCTCTTTACTAAACATTTTTTGTGTTGAAAAATAAAGAAGAATGAAGTGTTTATATAACTCTCAGTTCTTTGTTATGTGCAAATATAACCCCGAGTTTTTTGAAAGTGCGGCTGTACCCAAAGCCATCGAATTGAGCGGTTATACCCAAATAAATTAGGAGGAAAAAAGTAGGTACTTTGGTACAAATTTATATATTTTGGTCGGCAATTGGTATATCTGCACTTTTGAAAATCGACCATGGGTATATTAACACTTTTGAAAAACTGGGGGTTATATTTGCACTTTCCAAAGAACTGAGGGTCATATAAGTATTTTAGTCAATAAATAAAGTAAAACTCTCTCTAGAAAGACCCTTCTCGACAACAGTTAAAACAAAAACCCTCATTTTGGGTGCCGCCACTGCTAACAGATCCGGCAGTCATGCGCCCGCTCTTTTGGTTGTAGTTTTCCATTTCCATTCTAGCAGTAGATCTGAATATGGATAGCGAAAAGTAAGGAGTTGGGCTAGATGACGGAGAAGAAGCATAGTTGCAGCCTCGTTATTGGGCGAAGAAGGACCACAGTCGCGCCGATTATAGTCATAGTAGAAAAAGGAGACATTTGCACATAGTCGCTTTTCTTCCTGGTGTCGCACAGCGTCTCTTGGTCGGACATTGCAGCCAGAGCAGTGTCACTAGTCTTCCTTCAAAGATGGACCGGACATGCACCCCTCATTGTAGCCTAGAGAGGGTTCAAACGTTTGCACCAACAAAAAGAACTATGCTAGCGCATGGCTGTCGTCGGTGGTGCACAACGGTGCACGACCACGCAAAGCCATGAGCGAGGACGAGCTGTGGCTCAGCCTTGAATCTGACAAAATTTAAAGCAAATAGTTGTGATAGTTTTTTCTCTAATTGCGACTAGGGCTGTTCAAAAAAAATAGAAAACCGATAACCGGTCAAAACTAAACCGAAATTTAATTTGGTTAATCGGTTCATTGGTTAATCGGTTAATATTGGTTACATCTATCCGGGTCAGTTAATCAGTTCCTTCATCATTTTTATTATTTGGTAATCGGTCTAACCGGATATTCTAGGATATTTTATAGTACATTAATTAATTAAATTTTGGGTCTTGATCACAAATCTAATAAGAAAACTTTAAATTTCTAACCTAAATTAACTTATTCCTTAAAATCTATATCTATATTATTAGCCAATGTGTGTGTGTATATATATATATATAAATTAAAAACCACCAAAAGGTGGGGGGATTTTATTATAGGCTCCCCAAACTCATCCTCAAAATAAATATGTTGAGCATTAGCTTGGCTCATCAGTTTGCTTTTCTGTACGAAATCGATGCAACTATGAACAAAAGAGCTGATGAAGGTGTGTTAAGGTTAACATGTTTCCATCTGAGATATCTCCACCCCCGTGTTAATATAACGGCAGCCAGATCTTAACCATTCTACGTCTTAAATACCTATATACAATTATCAAAACTTCAGTTAGTTCTATGAACTCTAATGCTCAGTAAACCTAAAAGGTCTCCTTGAATAGCTTGAATTGTAGCAGCGTTGAGGTTCCTTTCATTCCATTCTTCATGCTGCTGTGTTAACCTTTGTTGAGCTAAACCAGCAAGCTGGTGTACTGCCTTGTTTCGTTCTCTGTAGCAGTGTTGAAACATGAATATTTATGCTGCTAATAAGGTGTTTAGTTCCCTGATTTCAGGTTGCAACCTCCAATGCCATGTTGTCTTTTTTCCATCTGTACTACCTGTAAACAATCAGTTTCAACAATAAGAGAAGAAAATTTTGTTCCAAACATTTCCTAATGCCCATAATGATTCCCAGAACCTTTGCATGTAAGGAATATGTGGCATGATGGACTTGATCAACTCCCAGATAGCATACCTTTCCTATAGAATCTCTTACTATCATACCAGTTTTAGGAGGTGCACTATCTGAGTATGTTGCATCCGTATTCAATTTAAAACCTACATCAGGAGGCTCCCACATATATGCACTAATTCTTTTCACCCTTGGTTGTTTAAGAACAAGTATTAATCCCTTTTGTATTAGGTGTTCACGGTCTGGATATTTATTTTGTGGGTGCACAGAGAAAATGTCTAAGAGTAATCTATTGAGATGATGCTTCATTTTATTACTATTATGCCCCACACCCTCAAAAATCATTTTACACCTAGCTTTCCAAATTAGCCAAGAGATGAGGTTAGAAATTATATTGAAAAACTTATTAGTGGTGTTAGAATCACATCTGTATGACTAGTACCATGATAACCTGTCCAAATATTGTCTAAATGGTGGTTCCCTAATTCCCAGTATGTCCTTTGTATATGCCCACGTTATCACTGATAATTCATAGCCATCAAACAGATGTTCCATAGTGTCTTGTTCTTTTAAGCACAAAGAACATCTAGAGACAGAAGTAATTCCCAAATTGATTATAACATCATCCAAAGGCAGAAAGCAGTTTAACAATTTCCATCTGAAAAATGCAATTTTCCTAGGGAGAAGTTGATGCCAAAACTTTTTGAGAGCATTGGAGGATGGAGATGTCCTCCTACATACTTCATATACAGAGTGTATGGAGAACTTACCTGATGAGCTAGGCTTCCATATCATTTGGTCCTTGTGTTTTGTGATCCTTTGATTGACATCAATGCCCTGCAATACACTTTAAGAAAATCCACTACTAAACAGTTGTAAATAATGAACCCTATGTTCCGTAAATTCTTAACTGTTAGATAAGAATGGGGCAATTCTATTTGTGAGTTCCATTTATAAATGAGACAACCCAATTAAGACCAGTTAGCTACCCAAAAACTACAGTCACCTAATCCTATCCTAATGAAAGTATTTCCCTCAACTAATTTTGTAATTTTTGAACACCTTTTCCTTGAATCTAAAGTCCTGTAAGATGGAGGCATATTCCAGATCAACATTGAGCACAAATTTGTACCATGTTGCAAGTTCCACCATAGTTTCATTGAGAATGAGTCTATGGTGGTTGTCAAACTTGTGATTTGTAGCCCATTTTCATGTAATGGAAGGGTTAGTTTCTCCCATATCCTCCAATGCCTTTTAGGTTTTAGGTCCTTACCCCATCTCCAAAGAAAATCCTGACAAATGGCTTGGATTTTATCAATTATATGCATTGTAGAAGCCATAACAGTACAGTTACACTGTGGGATTACCATTAAAACACTTTTAATTAATGTTATTCTACCAGCCTGGTTCAATAATATGTTATTCTAGTTCTAAATTTTAGAGTTAGTCCTTTCAACCATTCCTTGAAAATAGCAATTATATTTTCTACCCTTAAAAACCTGAACCCCTAAGTAATTAAAAGTCTGATATCCCTGTGTCATTTGTTTAACATCCCTAATTCTGTTTATTGTTTGTTGAATGGTCTTCTTTCCTATATAAAATGCACTTTTACTAAAGTTGACAACCTGCCCAGTAGCTTTATGATATTCAATAAGGAACGGATTTAGGTTTTGAAGCGATTTTTTGGTTGCTTTGAGAAAGATCACTCTATCATCTTCATATGATAAGTGGGTTATTCTCATACAACCAGGGATTTTAAAGTTCTCAATTAGGTTGTTCTGAAACATCATCTTCAATCCTCTATAGAGGATTTCGGTAATGATATTAAACAAGATTGGGAAGAGGGGGTCTCGCTGTTTCAATCCCCTTGAGGCTTTAAAGAATCTATGGGATTTGCCATTAGCTAAAACTAAGAATCAAGCTGAACTTATGTTGTTGAGAATGATATTTACAAAACGTTCATGGAACCTTAATTCTAATAGCATAGAGTTAAGCAGCATCCATGAAACCCTATCAAATGCCTTAGACATGTCTATTTTAGCTATCATATTCAAATATTGGCCCCTGTTATCTAGAAGTCTAGCATTTCTTGCATTATTAGTATGTTATCATGTATTTCCTTTCCTCTAATGAAAGCACTTTGTTTCTGAGATATGCATTTGCAATAACCAAGGAAATTCTGTCCACCAACACCTTTGAACATATTTTGTTGATGAAATTTGAGAGTGAAATTGGTCTATATTCATTAAGTGCATTAGGGTTAGGTGTCTTAGGTATTAGACGGATTAAAGTGCTGGAAATGCTTGGTGGTAGTGGTACTGAGCACATGAATTCCTATATGCAGTTAAGTAAATCAAACTGAATTATTTCCCAAGCACTTCTAAAAAAAACCTGTGAATCCATCTGGTCCAGCTACACTATTTGGGTTTAAGTTTAACACTATTTGTTCGAGTTCAGCCATTTCTATCATCCTTATTAATTGAAAATTCTCCTGTTCACTTATAATTGATGGAAAATAACTCAAGCATCTTTGAAAAGCATTTCCAGTTTTGTCATGGTTATCATCAGTGAGCAAGTTTTTTAAATAATGTGATGCATGGGCTCCTATATCTTCCTGCTCAGTCAACCATATCTCATTTTCATTTTTTATCTTGTTAATTCTTAATGCAGCATTCTTACTTTTAACTGAATTGTGGAAAACTTTGTGTTCATATCTGCTTCTCTAAGCCACTTGTTCCGACTCTTTTGTTTCTAGTATATGTTTTCCTCTTTTAGTCTTAGGTTCAGATCAGTTATAGCCTGAGCTAATAGATTCAAATCATTATCAGATGTTGTTAGATCATAATTTATTTCTAGTTCCTGCACCCCTAGCTTCAACCTATTTAAGATTCTCAAAAAGATCTCCAAACTTTGTTTTGTTTCACATCTTTAAGGTTGATTTTAGTCTCTTTAATTTCTATGTAAAGCCTCTTATGCCATGTGAGTCTATATGTGTTTCCCAACATTCCTTTACCGTTTCTAAAAAAACAGGTATTTCTATCCACATGTTTTAGAATCTAAAATATTTGGGTGAACTTAGTTCCTGGATTTGAGTATCTAAAACTAGGGGAGAATGATCCGAGGGTATTCTATTCAAAACATGAATATCTGTTTTGGGAAACTTTATGTTCCAAAGATCATTTGTTGTTATCCTATCTAACCTTTTAGATACTCTGTATGAACATTTTCTGCCATTTGTCCATGTGAATCTATTGCCAACTGTAGGGAAATCTAGTAGGGCATTTGATTCAATGAATGTGTCAAAATCTAGTATGCTATTAGGATCTGGATTAGAGGTTCTCCTATATTCAACTGTACTTCTGATTACATTAAAGTCTTCTGCCAATATTATAGGGAAGTTACAGTTCTTAATTTTATCCTCTAGGATGTTATACATTAGGTCCCTAGCAGTTGTATTGTGCTTTCCATACACTGCAAATAGAATGAAGTTATTATCCATGCTTTGTTTTTTTACTTTAATCTGCATTTAATCCTGATGTTCCAAGACTAGAGTAGGATCATAATAATTTTTAAACATTATCCATATCCTTGAGTCCACTGATCCTAAGGCTTTATCAAATCCTAAAGACATCCTGAAACAATTTACTTTCTCCAATTTCTGCTTAGGTTCACTAATAACCATTATAGAGATATTATGCAGGTGAATCAATCTTTTTAATCTAACATATGAACTTGCAATTGCTCTAACATTCCATGAACACAGTTTAACATTCATTGATAGATTTAGACTTTGATTTTAAGCGAGTAACTACCATGTTAGGGGATCTAAAATAATTCTTGGAGGGATCAGGTGGTTTACCTCCTTCAGGTGGCTTACTTCTTCCATTACCAGGGTCTCTGGTTTTGTTGCTTCTGTTTTCAGGTGTTCTTTCCACATTTTTGCAACTGCTTGATTGCTGATCCTTGTCACCTGACTCATCCCGGTCATCATTTTCTTTAGCATCATCCACTGGTACCTGAGAATGGAATTTGTTCATTAATTTTCTATGAAACTTCCTTACACTAGAGAAAACATTAGATTTGTTAGAAAAGGAAGATGTAGAATTTTGTTCATCGTGTTTTGGCAGTTGTAAGTCATCTAATGATCTCCAATTGTTGTGGTTTCTCTTTGTCAGACCCATTTCATTAATAGAGCTCGATGTAAGGTTGATTCTTGTGGGAATGATTCAATGCCGCTTGACCACCCTCCATTCCGTTTGGGATAGTTTCGTGCTTCTAAAGGGCATTATAGTCTACTTTGGTTGAGCTAACTCAGGCTGTATTACTTCCACTGCATCCTAAAATTCATCATCCTCACCATTTGCAAGAATTTGTTCCCTAGTATGTTGAGCCAAGTCAGGGATTGACGAGTTCTGTGTCTTAATTTCTTTAGGTTTTGAGACCTTGTGTTTCCCACAATCAGCAGAACGATGCCCAATCTTTAAACATTTGCTACAATAGGTTGGGTGATCCTCGTATTTAATCTGATACCACTTGCTCTCTTTTTATGACCCCGGCCTTATCCTTTCAGGGAATTTTCCGATGAGGTTCATTTCCATGCAAAGCCTTATTGTTGAAGGTCTTGTATGGTTGATTATTGGTTGATAGAAAAGATTAGCTCCCCCAATCTGCTAGCAATCAACGGATGGAATCTATGTGCAGATAATAGGCTGGAGGGAACTTTACCGTAAGCCATATCGGAACCATAGGAGGTTATTCTTGTACATCAACGTTCCTTGTCCATTTTAGGACCTTCATCACTGTACCTCAAAGGTTCCAATTCCTTTTAATCCATCAGCGCTGAATGTCTTAGTCTAGATCAAACCGTATGAATACATGTCTTCGATCTAGGGATCTTATTGTTGCTTCTCCTTTAAATCAGATGCATTTGAATTGATTTCTGATGAATTCCAGTGACGGACGTCCTATTGGAAATTTTCCGATGAGATTTATCTTGAAGGGTTCCGATAGGTGTTCTATCTCTTCGTCGTTGAACAGTACAACAATCTCACCCTTGAATTCTGTGATTGGTTTGAGGGGAATGGACTATGAGTTACTGGGTTGGCTTTGCGTGGGTGCGGATTTGTAAGATATTGGAGGACTCACGCCAGTAGGCGGAGCCGCCATGGCTACGGTGGTGAAAGAACTGTTTGAGGCAGAAATATGGCCGTTATAGGGGAATAATGACGTTTATTGGTGGATTTGACCTTTTTGTTTCTTTGGATAGTAATACTTAGAGAGAAGGCAGAGGATTCTTAGAGAGAGAAAATACCCACGTTTACCAAAAAACATTTGTTGACAGTATATATATATACACACATATAATAATTATACTCAAAGCAAATGATTATGCAAACAAAAATTGTAACTTATAATTGTGCCCAACACTAATAATTATCAACGGCAACTCACGGTAAAATTGTAATTTTAATTCAAAAAATTATTTAACTCCTATGCAACACAAATATCCAAATCCTAAATTTCTTGCCTTTTATTCTAAGTTTTGCAGCTCTAATTACTAATCAATGTTAAAATGGATATATATATATATTATATATATATATATATATTATTTTTAATGAATGATATATATGTTAACCGGCAATAACCGACACATCATCCAAAACTAATACTAACCAAACCGGTAAAACCAACAACATTATCTGTCATTTATTTGGTTCCTTGTGAAATTTTATAAGCCGGTAGAAATAGAAACTGATTAACCACCTAACCAATAAACCGATTGGTTGAACACCCCCTAATGGCGATCGGCGAAAACATCGCAAACGGCAATATTTAACTATGGGTCAGACCCCCCCCCCCTCAAACGAAGTGGTGGTGGGATTGGTTAAAATGGCTGAATCGGTTTATTAAAATTGGGCAAAAATTAACTTACATGTTGGTTCTTTTCCTACTTAATGCTGGCTAATTTTTTCCACTTCTAGTGCTTTTGTTCCTTTTTTTCCGGCTATAGTTTCGTATTTTTTTTCTAACTTCAGTTACAGTTTTCTTAGGTTTTCTTTAGAAATAAGGAAGGTAATTTTCAATAAAGGTCCTTTTTTGTCTAGACCATTAGATTCTGAAGTCTTTACCAAGTTAGGTTTTTTGACGATCATTTTAAATTTTAAAACTCTGTTGACTTCAGATCAGCTCTCCAAAGAGATAGGTTGAAGAGAAATCCTCGCCAAATGTAGTTCAAACAACTTACTTTTGGCAATTCCCTTTGAGGTTAAAGAGTATATTTGTAGAACACGGGTAGTCTGGACAAGTTCAGGATATTTAGATCGGCTATAAATGATTAGACTCCCTTTATACCGATTTATCTCGAATTTCTGAATTGGTTTCCGGTTAGAGGCCTTCATATATGTAGAAAAATTCCAAATCTAAAATTTGTTATTGTGATTGCTATGTGTTAGGACACTGGATCGAGATGATCCCTCTGATGGATTTAGGTTGAGATTCCTGGATGTAATCACGGTACAGGTGGACCACCTAATTCTATGCTACACCTTTAATTAAGCCACCAAGGCAACCATGCCTATGTTCAATCGTCTAGACGTAACTTGGGTTCTCCCCTCTAAATAAATTATTTTTTTAAGTCTCTATACACTAGATTAGTATGGAGCAAGCTCGTATGCACTGTGGTAGTGTGGAGTTTAAGTGGGAGGTTCACCCCACTCTCTGTGAACTGGAGATGTAGGTATTCATTCCACTTTGTAAATATCCTCAATTATTTTTTGAGAAAAGTGATTTTATAACCCTATCTAATTCACATAAGTTACAATATAACCTTTTGATAATTGAAAGTGCAAATATAACCTTAGATAGTAAGTGTAAGAAAACGTACCAATTCTGATAAATTTTAGTTGGGAAACCTTGAAAAGACATTTTCCCCTATTGAATAAAATGAAAATAAAATAAAATTACTATGATACCCCCAACCCTACCACATCTTCATCTTCTTCATTTTCTTTTGTTGGCCACCTTCGTCTCTTGTTCTAAAGGATTTCTTCTTCTTCTTTCAATCGATGAAGCCCTTCGATTCCCTCTGCTTGACAATGTCAACAAATCCCATCGTGGAGTCAAACAAGATGGTCAATGGCAGAGGGAAGTGAAGCAGGGGCGGGAGGGCTAGGATTTTCTGATGGCATTGGGGCGGGTGGGATTAGGGCGGGTGGACGAGGGGTGACATTGGGATAAATGGTGGTTGCTGGCGGGACGAGGTGGTGTCTTAATGGGATGGGGTAGTGGGCGAGGTTGGTGGTGGCGGAACTAGGGTTCGGGGTGGGTGGGCTGCGGTGCTGGGTGGAGGTTGGGGTGTGATGAGACGTCAAATGCATGAATTTTCCGAAGCATTTAACATTACTTTTGTTATCTTTTTGTTGAAAGATTGCTAGGTTTAGATAGGTTTACATCATAAGGGGTTTAGATAACCATTTTCGATTTTCGTATCTAAATCCTTCATTTTGCAACCTAGTTTGAGTCTAGTGAATTATTGGTCCTTACGAGCATCTAGATTCCGTTTTGTGAGCTTAATTTGAAATTGCTCGTAAGCACTTTGGAGTATTTTATTGAAGGACATTCGCAAGGATGGTAGAAGATTGAAGGCCACAAGTAAAAACGTGGTAGAAGATAAAAGGGTCGGAGAAGTAAGACAAAGAAGCAGATTAATTGTGATCCGGACGTTTTAACCACGTTCCTGGAAACGTTCAAGGAGAACCAACCTCTGAGGGTGGGACCATTGGATTCTTCTCCTCGAGCACTATAAAATTGACTACAAGAGCTCTCAAAATGGATTAACGGTTCACCCGTAGCGACCGACGCGAAGATCAGCAGGCCGACTAGCGGGGTGAAGAAGACCGGGAGTCCGGCCTGGGCGCTCAACCGTACACCCCAAGACTCTGAAAGAACAGCCCTCGAAGTGAAAACCAGGCGAGCGGCGCCTGACCTTGTGCGCCTGCGCACTGTGTCCGAGAGCCTTCGCCAGCGCGCCCGTGCCCCCGCGTCACCACACCTATACGCACGCGTCACTGCTTCACTGTGTGCCCGCGTCACCGCGTGCCCGCATCCGCACGGCCGCACCATGTCTCTTCGCCAGTGCTGCAGTCCTTGCGCCAGCTCCGCCCGGGTGATCCAGTATTCCGCGCGGCCAGCGCGCCCCCGGCGCACGCATCCAGCGCCCGGAACACCTTTTTGACCATTCTTCTCACCAACTTTTGTACTGTAAATATCTCTTATCTTATTTTCATTCCAACTTTTCCCTTGGCCGAAAATCCTCCTCTTAAAACCCTAGGTCTTCATTTCTCTTATTCTTTTCTCTCTTTGCTTATGTATGAATTTGTATATGAATGTTAATATGACTTGTGTTAGCTAAACTTATCACTTGGGAGCATTTGTTTGAAGCTTCCAAACCCATGTAGTAAGACTCTATTTTATCTCTTTCATGGGCATTTCTTGTGCTATGAATGTTGTGGTTTATTTCATTTATGTAATGGGTTGTTTGAGAATATGAAATGTTTGTATGATTAAGTGCTAGAAGTGTTAGGAAAGTGTACA
>JAULKM010023629.1:0-14051 GCA_032355605.1 Rubia tinctorum
TTTTCGGGTTGTATTAATCGAGTCATAAACCTATCACTCATAAATGTTGCATAATAAAATTTTAATATTGCAACTAAAACATTTTACCTTTCTATAATTTCAATTCAACCCTGTCTTTCCATATACCTATGGAAAGACGGTCTTTCCCAAAACTTTGACATATATTTATTAAAATATATAACTTCTTAAGATATAATTAAAACTATAAATATCTCATTATAATATATATATTTATTAAAATATATAACTTCTTAAGATATAATTAAAACTATAAATATCTCATTATACTATATACATCACTGCAGAATATTTAAAGAAACATATAATCTAAAATAAAAAAATGTTTGGATTTTTTTATACATTGATAAACTATTTCTAATAGAAATATGTATACATGTTATTAATTTATTAATTTATAAATGACAAAGTCTTATTTTAAACTGACTAACTGTTTATAATTACTTTTTAAATAAACTGGATGAAATATTATAAAGACAATCATATTTTATTATATTCAATATTTAATGATTTCTAACTATCTAATTTAGTTTTTCTTGGATAAATAAACTTTAATATTTTAAAGAAAATTCTTTTTTTCAATTTAAATGTAAGACGTACACAACATGTAAAATAATTAATATTAATATTTTTAATTAATAATATCGCGCAACGCGATAGTACTCCGCTAGTTTACTGTAATAGGGATGCTTTTTATTCTCATTCCTTTCCTACCTTTTGAAATGAGACGAAAGTTGAATTAAAATTTTAGGATTAATTTTGATATACATTTTATGTCTTATATTTAAATTAAAAGCAAAAAAATTGTTACAAATTTTCAAATTCAGTCATCTAAAAAATTATATGAGTTATGAACGAAAATAATCAATTTAGTTAGATATCGTCGAATACTTAATACAATGAAAATAATATTTATATAATATTTCATTCAAATTATATTTGAATTTTTTTCAATAGTAGATATATAGATATAATACAATGAGATATATATTTTTAAAATATATTTTTTAGAAGTTACATATATTTTAACATGTTATGATTGATTATGTCTCTGTTTGGCAGAGCTTATAAAGTTTTATGCTTATAAGCAAAACAATTTTTAGTGTTTGGTAACGTGCTAAGAATAGGGCTTATTTGAAAGCATACACTATTTTTGGGGAAAAGAAGAAGTTGGTCTACCCCTGCTTTTAAAATAAGTCAGTTTTGCTTATAAGTACGGCTCTGCCAAACCGAACCTATATATAGTAAAGAAATAGAATCGGTAACATAAAATAAATTGGTATGATATCTTTAGATAACTTGTGTTTAGTTTAGTCACAATGATTGACCGGTTGACAGCAAGTGAACCAAAGCACCAAAATAGAAAGCAAATAATTTCTATTATATTGTGCTTTGGGATTAGAGATGGTCACATATGAGACAAGTTAAACTTTAGGCAGGACCATTTGTACTATTATAACCCCATTATTCTCCATGGACTTATTCCCAATTTTTTCCAGGAACTTTTCTCCTATTTTTCTCCATTCTTTTCCCTCCTGCAGCGATCTACAAAAAATGTCAAATAAATATCAACAAAAAATTTATAAGACATCAATATAATCGCCAAACTGAAAATCATAAACATCAACTACAACTAATCAACCTATTGTCAAAATGAAAATCATAAACATCAACTACAACTAACAAAGCATCAACAAAAAATTATAAAACATGAACATAATCGTCAAAATGAAAATAATAAACATTAACTGCAACTAACAAAACCTCAACATAATTATCAAACTAAAAATCAAAAACATCCTCTACAACTAACAAAACATCAAATAGAACATCATCAAAGCTTAAAACATCAACATAATTTTCAAAATGAATATTATAAACATCAACAACAACTAACAAAACATCAACTGTAAATCGTAAAATATCAACTACAACTAACAGAACCTCAATTGAATCATAAAACTGAGAACTATACAAACATTAATTACAACTAACAAAATATCAACACAATCGTCAGACTGGAAATTATATAATATCAACTACAACTAATAAAACATCAACTAAAAACAATAAAACATCATCAAAGCTTCAAACATCAACTAAAATAAATCTCAACATTAATGATACTAGAAAAACATGAATGCTAACAGCAGCAAAATTGAGGCTATGGTAAATTGTGACTAAAGAGGCTGCAGATGAATGCTAAAAACAACATGAATGCCAGATATGACTAAAAAGGTTCTAGATGAGGCTAGGGTGGATTGTGATGTACCTTCCGAGGCCTTGTAAAAAAATTGATTCAAGATTTCTCATAATAAATTATATGCCTTGTCCTTTTTTAACCTTCACCTTTTGACATTTCTCGATATTTTGTTTGTAGTGTTTGACTACTAGAGTCCGCCACCTTTCTCTCCTCTCTGAAAAACTATTATCTGGTCATTCCTTGGAATGGGAGGAGGGTCGGTCTAGTCACTAGTGCAGAAACTAGGTATCAACGAAGGTAAAATGGTTATAGGACGGCAAATATGAACTGTCGTCCCTAGCACCGTGTTGTTCAGCGTACCATAATGCGCAACACTGATTAACCAGCTTGTTTCATGTAAACTATGACGGTTTATCGCAGCGTAGTACCCTTCGTTTAGCACCGTGCAATGTTATGGTTGCAGAAGTTATATTCTTTGTTTCAAAAAATGGTGTGTCACTGACACTGTTATGTCATTCTATACAATATCAGAAATAAATTTGGTAGAAGGAGATCCAATGTCAGAATTTTAATCGGTTTTTTAAAGTGGGATGGGTTGTAGTTTTCGAGGTCGGAAAACGATTTCCTTTTAAAACGAGCATATGAATTTTTAAACTGATGTTCATTACGAGATCAGATGATCACATGTCATAACTGTAGTTATATTCGTAATTTGTGAATTAGAAGCGGTGTTAGTCTACATCAACGTGGCTATATAAACATGTTTGTCTCGAAACAAAAGTCATTTCAATTACACTTCATGCATTGCAACAAAATAAAATCATGAACAATATCTATACGAAGCGCTTGGGATAAGAATTTATATTAAAAATTCTAAACAATTATATTTAGAATTAAGTACATGACAAGTAGTGTTGTATTGAAAATGACTAAAAACATATGATATTGAAATAGATTATAATGGGCATGAGGAAAATGTCACTCTCCGGCCTATTGTGCATATTTGCATCATGTTCCCCACACTTTAAAGCGACCTTGGAGCAACCAACTCGTACCACCATCATCTTGAAACATACGCTTCCAAGCAAACCTAACATACGAGAAAAAAAGAAAGGGATTCTTAAAGTTATAATTTTCTGTCAACATAACTAGGCTGCAAAGAGATGGGGCGTAAAAATAATGCTCGAATAAAAACCTACCTCGCATTCCAATCACTGTTATCATAATCTCGTTGTACCATTGACAACTTATGTTGGAGTTATGTTGTATTCCATCATTGGTCCTTTTTAATTTCATATTATGTTGGATGAATATCATATACACAAACTCGAGCAAATCCATACCATATTTACAACAATGGGTCCATCAAGAATGATGCTAGGTTTTTTTTTTTTTGCAGAAAACCTATATTTTCACACAAGATGTAACAATGATATGCTATGGAAAAATAGATTAAGGACATTTTAAGCTCTAACATAGGTTGTTCCAATAACAAAATATTACAAAGTGGTCATTCAAAACCTACCCGAATTAATCTTAATTTCAGAACCAAAACCTAAGGAGATGACCAAATTCATTTCCTCAGTGATTTTGAGTGTCCTCACTTCATGATGAATCCATGTACTAAAATTGGTGGTTGGATATGGGGAAGGGAAATTATAATGAGGGATGGAATTTTTTTAAGATGAGGTGGGAGGGTTAGGCTTTAAGGCCACGATTAGGGCTGCAAGTTTGATTGGGATATTGCGTCGTGGTAATCCACCGTGCATTAACCATCAAAATCATGTCTAATAATGCTTTGAAATTGGAACACATTAGGTGAAGTGTTCCGAAATTGAAAGTTTTGTTGGGCTATGGCTTGATATATATATATATACACACGACACATGTTGAAATTTCACGACAAGATCTCAAAACAATAGTGTTCTTCCCCAACGCTTTCTTACTCCCAGCATACTTTGAAATTCCCCATCTGTCACACCCAGTTCATAAAAACCAAGTTCAATCTTCCAAAATTGGAACTATCTTTGATGGATCATTCTCGGTGTGCATTGAAATCAACGGGGGGTCAACATTGAAGGCTCCTTTTGCGGCACATCTCAATTCGCCATTGGAACTGGTGGTGGACCAAGAAGAGAGGTTTCCAATCTGTGTTCAAAAAACCAGAACATAGCATGATCACCGGCGTACACACGAGGATAGAGTATGCCACAAGTTCTTTAACACGAAGGCATCGAACCAGTACAAGAACTGGCTATACCATAAATGCATGGCAACAAAGGCCTTAAAACCCAACTATGTCTTTGGTCTAAATTTTGATTAGGCATTTTCGTCTACATACACAACCTGATAACAATAGATTATTCAACTCATCACGATGAAGTTGTCCAATTCTATGCTAATTTGGGAACGCATGCTAAGAACTCTAACTTAACCATGGTTAATGGAATGACACTCATTGTCAATGAATTCACAATAAATGTTGTGGTAGGGTACCCCTGGATTAAGTCTAGTTTTTCACTTCCCAACGTATGACCCTTATGAGGTATATTACCAAAAAGCGGGGCCTAGTAAGATTGAATCTCAACCCATTTGTCTGGAAGAGATGGGGCATAAGTATTTTAGATTGCTAAAGATAGGCCTAGCCAAGCCGATAAAAATGATTTGTTGGTGTTGAGCGTGGATCAAAGATTGGTTTTTGAGTTGGTGTGTATGGATGTGCTTCCTAGTGAAAGGCATTTTTGTAAACTACATTTGGAAGCCTAATGGCTTTCTATTACATAATGTAAAAGAAAGCTTTCAATCCGAGTTCACCATATTCTCCTACTTGAACAAAGCCACCAGAACTATGAAGAAGGAATTCCCCATATGGTTGCTTGGTCACTAAGATGATCCGAGAGAATGGATTTGTGCCAGTTGACCGTCCATTGCCTCGCGAATTATACGACAAGAAGTGGCTAGACCTCAAGCAACTGGAATTGGATTTAGAAACCAATAAAATGACAGTGAAGGTTGTGTCAGGGAAAGCTGCTAAAAGTGCAGGGATGCGGAGTATGATGCTTCTTTATCAATAGGAATCAGTAAGTCATAATGAAATAATGTAAATTTGATTGTTTTGTGAATTTATTTTGTTAAATTGTATTGTATGTCATGAATGTCCATGAGGTGACATAGGGTTTATGCAGAAGGTCAAGAAAGTCTTTTCATGCTTCGTTAACCAAATGGAATCCCTTGAGATGGAGGTCGAGGATCTTAGGGTCTAAACAAGGTAAGCAGGAAAGAGATCAAGATTGAGATAAGCATAGATTAAGAGAAGGTTGCATATGGACATGCTACATCATCCAACGATGGTGAAGAGAATGATGACGAATCACACCAATGTTACATTGTGGTCATTACCATTTTCAGTTTTTATGTAATACACTTTGAATTTGAATTCATAAGGTTCTTATAATAATTGAATGTTATTATTTAAGAATTTTTATAATGTTCCCGAACAAGGAGTACTTTTCGCTAGACTTTTATCCTGGTAGAGTTTCATTGATTGACTAAAGTTGAAACCAATCTGACTTACACAGTTTCTCGAATAGATTTCCAATACTATAAAAGGGTACCTATTTAATAATAAACATAACACATGTGTTCCAAATTAGGAACTTAGGAGTTTTGAAATGTGTAACCAATTTGGAATATGTGTTTGTAAGTAATTATTTTCAATAACCAAATAAAATGAACCACTGTCAGGTTTCGATTTCGCAATGTGTCTTGTCATAGTGTGATGGCTATTTTCTGATATCAAGGATGGAATATTGTCAGTCACTTTTTCAAAATTTTTTGCTTTTGACAGCTGAAATCATAACGGCTAACATTTGACATAAATTCTCCTCGACTTTTGAGTCTGGTGCATGTTTTGAGACAAGAGCTGGCAACGTTATTAAATTACTTTATTTGAAAATATAACACACGATTAAGATTCCAAAATTGAAAAAACATTTCGAGCCCACCAAACAGTGTTCCAAAAACCCTAACGAAATTGGAATTAGGTCTCCATAAATAAACCAAACACCCCCACACTTACATATTCAAAATATTCTATAAATTGCCCAAATGTACCACACAATTCACTCTGTAATTATGTTTCTCGTGAAGATAATAATGGCTAAAACCCTGAAAGTCTGAAGTGTAAAGATGAAGGCAAAGAAGCAACCGAGCAAGCAAGAGAGAGTTTCGTCGTACAACGCTTCGAGGTTTGTGTCACTCAGTGAGAGATATCATTCTTTGTTACCAAATGTAAGGCTATTAGATTCATATGCATTAGTATTGGATGATAGCATGAGGCTAGGGTTGGATAGTGTTGGTTTATTGTTTGAATTCCAAAGTTGTGCCAAGCTTCTAATCATTGCCGATGGGGTACACTTTGACAAAGTGTGCCAATTTTATAGAGATAAGTGTAGGTTCTTTATCTAGAATAGTCAATGGTAGACGGTTTAAGGTTAATCCATGTAAGATCAATGATATATTGAGTTGTCCCTACCGGGGTCTTGAGAACTGTTATCCGACGGTTAAATATGGATCCCTAAATATTTATCATCGCTCAAACAGGACGGTACATGTTGATCCTCCGATGTTGAATCCTATTGAGCTTGGAAAATTTTACTTCACTAGGTTCCAATTACAAACCTGGCACAGCTGGGAGCTATAAGTTGAAACATTTGACAATAGAAATTCGGATTATGTACAAGATGGTGGCAAGAGGTTGGTTCCAACATGAGGTCACGTATGCAAGCCTACAATCACTAGTACCATGTTGTTATATTATTTTGTATAGAAGGTGAAGATCAATCACGTATACACCATTGTGCTACACATGTTGTCATCAGTTGTTCATTCAAACAAGAAGGCTTTAAATCTCCCGTATGGTTCGATCATTTCGAAATTTCTCAAGAAAGATAAAGTGAGATAAAGACTTTACCTTTTCAGTGGAGAGGTTCCTCCTAAAATGTATGACAAAAATTTATTTGATAACAAGAAGTGGAAACTCGTAGTTGGAAATGGATGCATAGGGTCATCGGAGAAGGCAACAAGGGAGGGGCACTGATGAAGGTGAAACAAAATTTTCTTATGATATTTCAATTTTGTTTGCAAACCACATTCCTATGCTTATGTGAGGCGAACAAATTTAGGTAAGAAGGACAACGGTGTGTTAATTAATAACATGTAAAAGAATGAAGGCAAAGATGAAGAAGATAATAAAATTGAGGATGAAGAATTCTGAAATGAAGAAGTTTTTAGGGTGATTAGACGTGCGGAGATGGCTATCCAAGAAGCACATTCTGGGACTTCTCATTAGACAACAATGTGTAGAATGTTTATTTCGAAACAATATGTTTCGCTATGAATAATCTATGACGGAACATTGTCTTTTGAGCATAACTAATACTTTTTTCTATTAATGGGATAGGTTTTCATTAACACTTCATTTCTTGGAATACACGTTATCTAGAGTTTTACTTGATTCCAACTCAGACCATAAATTCTGGAGATGTGCGACCAAAAAATGTCGGAATCCTTAATTGTTACGTACAAGGCAACGACTTACACGAGTTTCCAAAATATACTTCCAATTCAAATTTGAAACTTTGACATATTGATTTGTAAAACTAAATTTATAAATCAAACCGCGTAAGGTTCTAGTATAGTAAAACCCACCAAAGTACAATATTGAGGTGGCTTATATAGGTCGAGAACATAGAATAATTTTGAAGAACAGAGAAGAAATAAGCCAGTGGCATTTTCATGGAATTCGAAATGTGTGACATTTTTTGCAAATGACAAACAATTTTCACACTCCGCGACATTTTTCATGATCCGTAAAAGCTAGAGTGTTGGATATTTTTTACTCAATTATTGAGTTTTATTTCAGACCTATATAAGGAACATTGTCACTTTTGTGAGCCACACAATGTAGGTATTTTCCTATTTTCGAAGTTAGAAGTTAGAACTCTGGTTCTTCTCTATTTTTTCATATATTAACTTATTTATGATGATCTCTAGTTTTAATATGATTATAGTAGGCTAAAAACCTCTTGGCGTGGTTGATTAACACTTTTCATCTTTGAAATATCATATTTATTAAGTTATATCCCTTTATCTCTTGGTTACTGTTTGGTACCTATAGGTTTACATTTATTACATGATTAATGCATGATTTTTCTTAGACTGGCATCTTGTGTGTGTGTGAATAATTTATTTCTAGATACAAGTATTGAATGTTAATTATCATTCCTTTTATCATATTAGTATGTTTATTTTTAGTTCTTAGGGAAATTGGATGAATTATTTCAATGACTATCACTTGTATAGATGTTAGCAAGCCAATTGATTCCCCGTGTTTATTGCTACTAGAAAATTTAATATGTGGTGCTAGTCATCTAGGTAACCTACATATAAACATCCTAGAACCAAACTAAGAGATACAATTGAATATACTGGAAATTGTTTGTTTAAATGTCATGGATATTATACTGTGTTATTTATTTGCTCTGTGGGAACTACTTATAATAGATGATAACGCTTGTTTAAATTTAATGATATACAAAATTACCCACACCCCTTAGACATGGAAATCCTCCAGCTAATAAACTAGCTAAATTAATTAGCTCTTCAAGAAAATGATAGTTTTGGCACCCATTTTTGAGCAAAATTTCAAAAAAAAATATATATAATTGTTCATAAAATGTTCTCACGTTGTTACAAAATGTTCCCAATTGATTCCCACATACTATTAGTCAGTTTAATTGAGTCAATATTGAGCTGACATTCCTAATAGTGATAGTTTCACCATTGGAAAGTGGGGAACATGGAAACCAAGAGCAACAGAAGAGATTATGCGTGTGGTTGAATTGGTGGTGTTCGCAATATGGTGGAGGAGGCGGTTGAGAAAAAAATGAATGAATAAGAAATTTTAAAGTGTCAATTTAATCTCAAAGTTATTAAACTATAATTTTTTTTAAAATCTCGGTGACTGATCTACACCTAGAAGCATGTGTTAATCAATGCATTTAGCACACTTATTAGTATCTTTTGCATGGTTGATTACTAGGTTTAGTTGGGTTTACATCACAAGTTAAATAGCCTTTGTTGGTTTTCTTGCTTAAACCCCTCATTTTGTATATTTATTTAGACCTAATGGATGTTATGTCCTTGCAAGCATCTAGATCCTGTTTTGTGAGCTTCATTGTGGATTGCTCATAAGCACTTCGGAGTAAAAGGTCATTTGCAAGGATGATAGTAGATATTTGAAGGCCATTTGCAAGGATGGTAGTATAGTGAAGGCAATGCGTTTAATCCTGGTAGCAAATGGAAATGCATCAAAGATGAAGGAGTTGAAGCCCGAACAACTTTGAAGACTGGCATGACCATGATCTTCTGCACAGCTTGTGCCAACCAATATGGTAGTCCGACTAAGTAAGGGCGCAGTCTATGTGCTTTTGCATGACATGTGTCGTTCTGCAGAATCGTGCTGCTAAGTATAGGCGCAAGCCGTGTCCTTTTGCATAGCCTGTACGCCTCAAAGATTAAGGTTTAAAGACCCAGCCGACATCCCACGACGTATTGCACGATCGCACCATTAGAAAAAGGGAATCTCAGCTCCAGCTCGTTGCATGTACAAATCTGCATGAGCCATGCTATTTAGACAACCTAGAATACCTTTCCAGCCAGCGGCCCACAGGGATTTGCACGGTCGTGTCGTTCAGAAGGCCGAGAGACCACATCTAGTCAGCGACTCGAGCGCTTTTGCACGGGTCGTGTGCTATTACACACTGCTCGTGTCGCCTCATTAGCGTAGGGTTTCTCCATTTTTGGTCCTCTTTAAGTCTCATTTCCTACCTACTATATAAAGAGCCTATGTCTAATAGGTTTTAAAAGAAGTTAGAAAGAGAAATATTAATTGTAATTTCTTATTCTTCTAGTTTCTAAGGTAGGTAGAAAGATAAAGGGAATAACCCTTCTCTCTTCATTTAATCTTCCTAGTTTTTTCCAAGGGCATTGGATCCAATGTTAAAATTGGGTTCAATGCTTAGGGTGTAGTTTATTTTCTCGGGGTCTAATTTATATTTATGACTTGGTAGAGACTTTGTGAGATTCTAGGTCTCCTTATCCTTTTATGTTTATGATATCGTGCTTGATTTAATCTTTACTTTCTTATTAAATGCATGCTAGATATTCTATGATACATAACAATTATATTTTTCATGTATGGTAGGATATGCGGGATCATGAGTCCTAGCTATTTAAGTGTATGCACATAGGTTATGAGCACTGAATCCACACGAGTGTATGCCTAATTTTGACTGGGTCAAGAACCCCGGTGGATAATGCATGATAATTTGTAGCAACTAGGGTTGTAGGGTAGCGATCATTGTCGTTTCAATGTTAGAGTCATCATGAGATGCTAGTTCATTTGCCTATATAGGCCTAGGGAGAAGCGTTCATAGTGGAGGCCTGGGATGTAATTCTTAAGGGGAAAGAGGAGCGCGTAACGGTTGGACTGTTTAACGCACCTTCCTAATTACGGAGGTGATGTTGATAGAATAAATGTGGGCACCTTTGTGTGACAGACATTGGGAAGTGTTGACTATCAATCACACTATGTGAAATAAATATTGGGATAGATTTATACATCTTGTATTTGATAGAATCTAGGATCAAAATCATATACCGGCCATGTTACGCAAATATCCCCAAGTCTTAGCTTAATATATTTTTAATATCTTGCTTTGCATGTTCAGTAGTTTGTAGACAACTCCCTCCCCCCTAAAAAAGAACTTTGTCAGCGACACTAGCTATTCCCGACACACAATCAGAGTGACGCCCGATTGTGAGTCTTGCATAGTTAGCTTTTGAATCCTAACATCTCTCTAAACGACCCCGGACTTGCCACTAACTACTCTTTTGTGGTTGGTAGTGAGTATGGGAGCAACAATATAAATTCTTATCTTTGCATCTAGTGCTCTGTGGGTTGGTAGATCTCCCTTTAAAAAAGTCGAAATATTAGCCACCCCGCGGAGTGCAGATCAGCAACTGTTGATTGGTTTATCAACTTCAATGATACATGTTATGTCCAATTGAGAACATTTCGTAATAATCTGAGATTTTTTTGGAACATGGTGCAAAAAGAGAAACGAAACCTATAATTATGCCTAAAAGTGGGCACTTAAATTGTTATTTTCTTGTTCCTCAGAATCCTTGTCTTGTCTAGGATTTCCGTATCAAAGAACCGAGTAAAGAAATTGAGGGTTTAAATATATTTAAACCGAGTAGAGAAATTAAGGGTTTAAATATATTGGATAAAGATAATATAGCAGTTTTTTATTTCCTTATAATAGATGCTACTAAATTTGAAAATGTCATTTTCCCTCACAGAATGACAGTATAAAATTTCCTCCCATTTCAAAGCAATTGAACAAGGATGCAACTGTTATACCTCTTCAAATAGTTGGGAACTATCTGTGTAGTCCTTCTGTAAGGTTAACGTAGGGTTGGACGGGTGCGGATTAATGATCCCTTTATACCCATTCTCACCCAAATTTTTTATACTCATCCATGTTCCATCACCCACAGTATGTAACTATATTAGAATTCATCCCACCCCATCGGGTTTCATATAAAATTCACTCATGTCTCGTCACCCACTTTGGCCTTTCTACCCACTTAAACCCATTGTACCTAGATTTGGTTTTGTGTCGTGTTCGTGTTGTACACGTGCCTGATTTATTTTAGGTTTATCGTCGTACTTTTGTCTATTGTATTTCGTGTCATGTTATGCTGTCAAAATAAAAATTGGACCACGGAAGCCCACGTGCTTTGTGCCTTTTATGTCATGTCATGTTTGGCCCACGTGTTGAATCTTAATGTGCTTGATTGATTAGGTTAAGTCGGCGAACCAAATTTAGTTCTTTGTTGATAAATTTTGAATACAAATATAAATTAAGTACGTATACAATAAAAATAAAATAAATTAATTCAAATATTATATTTTTAAATATTACTACCTCCGTTCCAGAGAAAATGCCACATTTACTTTTTCAAGATCTTCAATGACATGTTTGACCAACAATATCTCTACATACACACAACAATTTTGCATAAAAAATTATATTTAGAAATAGATGTCAAGACGATTCTAACAATATCTCACATGATATTTTTATTATATATATATTAATATATAATTAGTGTCAAAGTTTGTAAATTTGACTTGAAAAAAGTAAATGTGTCATTTTCTCTAGGACGGAGGGATTATATTTTATTAAAAAATATTTTAAGTTGGAATATATAGAAAATGTAAGTTAGAAATTTTAAGTTAGGGATTAAACAATTAGAAAATTTAATCATTTATTATATTATTCAATTAATTCAATTTGATTAAATTTATGTTAAATTTCTACTTACAATTTTTATGACAATTCCTAGTTACCTTCATATTATTATGTATTAAAGGTTAGGTGTCTAGTCCATATAAATTCCGGCACCCTGTTAAGGCGGTTTTAGGTAGAGGGGAAGTTTCAAGAAATGTGGCACATTCATAAGTTTATGAACACGTCACTTTACTTTTTAAGTTAAAAACAAAATATTATTAATTTAAGTATTGTACTACCTCCATCCCACCATTATTGTCATATTTACTTTTGTACCAAAGTTTTAGGAGATATGATGTGGCAGAAAATAGTTGTAAAAATATGCGATATTTTGGGAGAGCGGTTAGTCCAATTTCAAAGTTGGATATTGTGGGAATCTAACAATATATTCTTTGTCATTTTAGGTAATTTTCAAAGTATGTCTGGCCTGTGGGACAAGCGAAAATAGAAAGTATGCCAATAATAGTGGGACAGAGGTAGTATTTTATAAATTAAAACATGTAATAAAGTGTGTTTGAACGTGAAAATATAAGAAATATTCTATAAAAAGTACATTATGTAACTTTAAAAATACTTTATTTAAAAATTAAAATTTAGTGTTTAGTTTGACAAATGCAGTGCATAAGTGAAAAAATACAGTGATTTGACCATAACTTAAAACAAGCCACATGTCAGGAGAATGGATGATAATGGAACGGGCGGGTGCGGATTATGGTACCTCCATAGCAATTCCCACCTCGTCACCCATGACTGGTACAACATTAAAATCCACCCCGTCACCCATGATTGGTACAACATTAAAATCCACCCCGTCACCGATGACTGATACAACATTAAAATCCACCCCATCCATCTGGTGTTGTATAAAATCTACCCCTCTCAATCACCTACTTAGGTGTCCCTACTCACTTCAAACTCATTTTACTTACCCCACTTATATCTCCAAAAACACCTATAATATGCTTTATTATAATAATTATAATATTAAAAAAAATTAAAAAATATTTACGTGAAAATATCGGACAAAGAATTGGGAAATATCGTCATTCCATAGGTTTATGGGAAAATGTGGTTTAATTATAATAATAAAAAGTTAAAACTTTTTAGTTGGAATATTTAAAATTGATTATGCAACATGCAGTAATTATAAGTTTTATGACCCGATTAATGCAACCCAAAAATTTAATCTTCATTTTTTCTAATTGTAGTTTAAACCTTGGTCTTTCCATGACTTATGGAAATACCATCTTTTAAGAGACATGCTCAAAATGTTATAAGTAAAACATGTGCATTATGGATAAATAATAATTTATTATACATTGAATTAGTAGGTATTAATAGAATATTAGATAAATTAGAATCAGGTTAAGAAAGGAATACCCTTTCTGATTGGTTTTGTATATCCTTTT
>JAULKM010023638.1:0-14051 GCA_032355605.1 Rubia tinctorum
GGTGAATTTTGCAACAAATCTGAAGGTACATCATAGCTAACATTTGTTGTTGTAGGAGATCCTGCAAGAGAGCCTTTAGGTGGTGTACTTTCTTCTAACACACCAAATACCTCATTTTCAGAACACTTTACCACTGTGTATCTAGGAGCGATTTCATGCAGTTTCAGTATGGATTGTGAGTTGAACTATGTACTCAATTTGTTTCAGATTAGCCTCCCTTAACTGAATGTAATCCTAGCATAGAATAGAAGATGAATATGAATAAGCTTGTGCATCATTATATTTGGCGATGGAATTTGTTTTTATTTAGGGATGAGCATGATTAAAAATATGGCAGACAGTTCGATTTGTATTATACCTGAGAGACACCTTGCATATCCTGCATGGAAGTTAAACCTAGTAAAGTCTCAGCAATATCACCAAAGAAAGTTGCGCTGATAGTCCGCTGGTATCGCTTAGCTGTGCTTCAAAACGGCATCTACAGTATAATATCATCACATATAAAACCTTGCAATGGTATTTTTTTAAAATCCAATGTTGTGAATGATGGGTATATGACAACAAGGATCATGAGAATGAGCTATCTAGGCTCTGCAAGCTATTTTGTTGAGCACATATTGCACGTGTATTCAAACTAATATCCAGCGGTCGTAGCATCTAAATACTTCTTGCAGGCCATATAGTAGTAATTCTGAGATATTCTTTTCAGGGTCACAAAAACTTTTGAACATGCCAGCTAAACAATTATTTAGCCTCTTATATGCATTTATTGGACGACAATTTAGGTATGATGGTGATTGTGTTAGAAATGGATAATCAGGTTTCCTAAAACATATCACCTTCTGTCCAGGTAGTATACTGGCCACTGGAGTGATATTTGTAGTGGCATTCATAGGGACACTTACAACATGTAAGGCGTCCATGTTAGAGGTGATAATTTCTATATAAAAAAATTGGTTCTTGTTAGCCTTGTAGCAAGAGGAGGGTGTGAGTGGATGTTCATATTTATATAATTGCATTATATAAACATCATACCAATTTTTAAGATCAAGCGCTTCATCGTTTGAGGCATCTATCAACAGGCTCGTCCAAAAATTTATCGACAACTCTAGACCTGTATGTGTAAGACAAGAAAGCTTATCTGCACAACAGCTATTTTGGTGTTTGTTATGTTCGATAGAAGTTGAAAAAACTAGGCTTACCATTAAAAAGTGCTATGTTGACGCGCCTGGCTATGAGGACTGGATACTGCCTAATCATGCAGACCAATGCAGCTCCTTCGGAAGTGACAAACTCAGCCCATAAAGATATCTTGATAGCTTCAAAGCTGAACAACCAGAATGGAACTAAGATATTTTTTAAATTAAACAGAAATTGTATTGCATATGGCACTAAAAGTACTCCTTTAAGAATCTGTCATTCATGAGGGTAAATTTATGAAGCATCCCCGGTTCTTTTTGTGTGACCACGGTCTGAGTGGGCTGAAATGCGACAACAATACCTATAACATCTGAAAAATATAAGATGGTAGAAAATGGGAAAAAAGATCACTATGTGCATAAAATTATGAATGAGCGCATAAGGAGTATACAAGATATGGCTTAGAAGCTCACTGATAGGCTCTTCTGCTCTGTCGTAAAATTCAGGTATTTTAGAGAAGGGAATATAATTTTTTTGTATAGGCACTATATGCGCCTGGTCCCCTACATTTTCTATTACAGTTGTTGTATCAATGATCCACTAGACATTTATTGTTCCTTTGACATATTTCCTATCAATATCCTTGATCTCAGCATTTGAAATTCTATATTTATAGTACAACTGCAGCTTAGAGTCCATGGTATGAAAAGATCTGTTGAACATTATACCCTCTACTTTTGCTCCATTACACAAACAAGATAACAAGTGTAAGGGTGATGTTAGTTGTCACTAATCAGTGATGTTTGGTATGAAACATTAGCAATGAAATATATAATTAAGCTTGAAATCAAATCAAGCTGTAGTAATATTAATAAGCATTCTGGAAGTTTTTTCATGAGTTTAGCACACCGACAACAAGTGATATCAAGTTCACTATGTAGAATATGGATATAATATTGCAATTTTAGTATTGGATTATAGTGTCTAAGCTTATATGTGGTAAATGTTTTACAGTTTATAGGATGGCTACGAAGACAACGGAAGACACTAATTGTGGGTGATAAACAAGAGAAGCGGCAAATCTGAACCAGAAGGACATTGTAAATATCATCGGATTCTCTCTTCGTAGCTGTAGTTTATCATCCGAAACTTAATGGCTCAAATTGATACTATGCAGAAATTTAGTAATTGAGGTCCAGAAAGGAAAATAAAGTGCATCAAAACCATTTTTTTTTGTAGAAGGTAAAAACATAAATTTATCAAAGCCATAACATGAATAGAAATCTTTGAATAGATAAAATGCAAAAGAACACTTCCATACTGCAAAGAAGTATGACACTGTGACATTATATAAGCATCTCTTGTGCACGAGTAACTTTTGTATGAAACATAAGCTATGAACAATGTATAATAAATCAGGAAGTAAAGATCTGGTATTATAACTCATCATCTTGAAAGATGAACTTTTGAAGTTTGGTAGGACTTGTTGTACTTTAATAAGGCACACATTTTTCCACCACTGTGATTGTCTTAATACAAGGCTTGTATGAATTTCTTAACTCGGTAATCCTTTTTGGTGTCTCCATCTACAAAAGAAACGAAATTATATATGGAAATAATTCACGCACCATGTATCATCATCATAACAAACTTCAACTGTAAGACGGGTTTTCTATGTTTTCAAACATGAGACATAGCATAATCACCTATATTGGGTAAAATAGAACATTGTTCTTGATTCCTATTTTTTTAAAGAGGTTTTATCTAAAACTAGAAGATATTGAATTTCTTTCATAATGCATTTTTTTTGTAAAAAGAACCCCTGCAAGAATACTGCGAATTTTGGACATCTAATATATTGATTGCATGGACGTTTTGTGAATTTATATGTTCTTAAACCCATGAATATTTAAAATTAGAAGTTGAAAGTTTATCTTTTTTGTTGCTAACCAGGTAATGCCAAAGAAACTTGAAGAAATAGGCTCACCAGCATATCTTCGGTGTGCTTTGCCTTGAAGAAATATCTCTTCTATTTAGAACGTATGTGGAAACAACACTAATATAGAAGAAGAACAAGAAGAAGTAGAAGGTAGAGACCAGTCTTAGAAGAAAATTTACTTTTTCCCCTTCAGTTTGTTGCTTTACAGATTGCTATTAGAATAGGGAAAATTGAAAAAGAAATAAAATCTACGGATTAGATTTGATGTCAGAAGAATTACTGCAACATACAATTATAATTTATTTAAAGTACATAACTTATATTAATATCATATATTCCAAAAATATGTGACTATGATTTGGAGTGGTTGTGCCTTGTAGTCAGCCACATGGCTACAATGAAGTTACAGTAGGCTGACTGGAATAAGTAAGATGACCTTTTATCAATCTTTCAAATCATGTGAGTGAACATTGACCTAATAAAGAATTTCAACTTGTCTCTGTATGTTTTTCAGTATACAATTCAGAATGTAAATCTAGCCAAAATCTAACTATTGGATTTTCCTGATTGAATTCTCTTTCCAGAAATTTAGGATACATGCTTGATGGTACTTTTAGTCCCTAAATCACGTCTGTTTCTCTTTGTAGGGGAAGAATGGATATGGGATACTATGTATCTTCTTCTTCATCATCATCGTCATCATCGTCATCATCATCACCAATGTTCAGTATAGTTAAGTAAGGAATTTAACACCATATCCAATTCCCCCATTTTCTTTTACTGTAGTGCTGATTACTTCTTTTTTTTCATTCTTCTTCTTCTTTTCCTTATGTACATTTCTTGTTTAATTTTCAATTATTCTTAATCATAATTAAATAATCCTGAAGAGTATAGGTTCATCCATGTCAGATGGGATATCATGCATTAAGAGTAATATTTTTTTGTATCACTGTGTTTTGAAAAACTGATTTATGGAAATGCCTCTTAATGCCTAATTTCCATTGACGCATCATTAAAACTCCCTTCCTTGCCTATAAATAGTATACTCACTTAATTAGATCAGAACAAACTGAGCAATGAACTGGGAAAAAATCAAGTTGGTTTGCATACCTTTCTTCATAGCTTTTCCTCATTTTCATTACTTTGTAAAACAAGAACTACTCATCTCTGGCTGGGTGATATTGCAGAGATAGTTTTTCCAAATTTCCTATATGATATTAACCTTGACAAACACTTCCACATGGTTAGTAAAATGCTCATACTTTTACTTGTAGTTCAGACGGAATTTAAAAAGATGCTGATACATGTTTTTTGTACAAATAAGTTTAAGGATTTCCAAAAAAAAAAGGCAATATGCAGAAAAGAAAATTTTCATTTAAAGGTATATTTTTCGTCATAAAAGAACTTGCAGTTATGAAGTGCTTTTTCCTCATTCTTCACACACACACACTCTCTCTCTCTCTCATACATACATATATATATATATATATACATATATATATATATATATATATATATAGTTCATGGAAATAACAGAATGCATCTTCTCAGCTCTGAGTTTTGTCATTGATTCTTCATTCTATATTTATATAGTTCATGGAAAATATCAGAATGCGTCCTGTCAGCTCTGATTTTTGTCATTCAGTAAAGCTAAGTAATTTTTCCCAATATATGTTATTTGTATAAGATCAATTGGATTTAAGTGACTCGGGGGTGACTATTGGAGTTTAGCTATTGGACTTATCTCAACCTGTTGTTTGTTTTCATATGTTTAAAATTACAGGTTCAGAAATTCACAACTTAGCAATCCAATATTGTAACAGATTAACCATAAGCATCATTAGTCTGAATAACTATGATTGTTGGAAATAAATATTGGAGAACACATCAAATTTATACTACACATTTCAAGCATAAGGATCTACCAATAAACATGGCATTAAAGCAGGAATCAAATACTTGGAACCAGATATGCAAATATTTATGCACATACATTCTACCATTACACAGTAGAGTCCTAATGTACTAAGGCGTGCTTATCAATTTATGGTCAAAATTTTAAAGCTGCTTGAGCTGATATATTGAAGATCAATGAGAAACATGCTAACACCTGAATGATGGTCAAAATATGTCTTCTGTTTTCCTACGAAGTGTGATATAGTTTAGGAACAAAACATCAAGGTCCCTCTAACTTTTCTTTACAAACTCAAATGTGAGAGATGAGAGGTTATGTGATGATATTTTGGTCCAAGGAGAAGTATCATCATGTTGGTTGAATATGGTTGAGTTCTAAACAACTGGTCTATTATAGTGCTTGAACTACTTTTTATTAAGTATTTTTCTTCTTCTTTTCTTCTTCTATTTCTGTGGAGTTTCTGTACTCGTTTTGACATTTTTATTACCTCGAATATGAAAGTAAGGATAGTGAATATCCATCGTTCACATATTCAAATTCAAGCATGCCTAATTGTACCTCTTGAATTAAATGAATTTATATTTGTATTTTTCCAGAAGCTCTCTGTGGATGTCCAAATGAAGTTTATAACAGGTTCTACTAAAGAAAAAATGTTGCATGCTCCAGTAAGTTCATGCAATGCAGAATTATATGAAGATATGGCTGGACTTATGTATCTGGATCCAAAATTTATGGTTAGCATGTTTGAAACATTCACCTTAAAGGATGAGGGTTTCTTACACTGTTTCAGCCCTAAACCTGGAGAGCCCTTTCTGAGACCTCTCCACTGTAAGGGAGTAGACCTTCGATATGTGAACTCATGCTTGCATTATCAACATCCAAACATCCTGCAACAATTGAATCATGGGAAAAAGGGAAATGGTCAGTGAACTTCAACCAATGACATTTTCTTTGCTTTCTCCAATTTCCAGTTTATTATTTTCCATCTTATTGTTATTAATCTATTTATATTTTTTGATATAGTTTCTACCAACCACATTCGGCTATGCTTCTCTTGCCATGGGTTTAAAGGCCATCATTTTAAAAACTATCAAAGGCATTTTCCTGTGATGACTTATTATCTAGGTGATGGAGGATTGAAGTTTATAGGTACTTCGTGGGAACAACTTTATGAAATTCATTTCCTAGATCTAGCAAAATATGCATTGTTTCAGTACGAAGGCGATGCGCAGTTCAAAGTTTCATTCTTCTCAAAGAATGGTTATCAACATCCTTTTGATATATCATATACTTTTGGTGAGTTTATGATAACTATGTCTGAAAATTGTAAATTCTTTGGCTAGTATAATAACCCTTTTATATGAATTGGATTTTCCTTGCAGGATCTGAAAAGAAAATATATCCGGTTGGCGACATCTTTCGTAAAGGTATTATGCAGGAGTTCATTCTATGCATTTTTTATGGCCATATTTTTAGTATACCTAAAGTCATTTGATGATGTTCGTTTACAGCACATTCTAAGGTTGACAGTGGTGTCGAGAGATCTAACTAGCTGAGTGAGTGGATAAATTTTTTTCTATCAGATATATTTTCTCTAACACAGGGCCTGATGCTATAGTAAATGTTTTCATGTAGGGAGGATCATTAAGAAAGAGGAATTTGATGGCCCTTCTATTTATAAATATATTATTCATAAGGCACTACAATCAACCTACCTTTGGTAAAGGAAAGGGTAAACTTGTCTATAAAATTTAGCATTTTGTTTTTTTCTCTATGTTTTGATTTTTTTTTTCTACATATACAACTGTCTTGGAAGCAAAAGAGAAAAAGGAGTTTAGGGTAACTTTAGGAAGTTGGGACATCATTTGTAAGCAGAGGCCGAGCTGGTTCCGCAAAAAAATTTAGTTTAGCTTCCGGAAGAACCAACCAATTGGAAGCGATTCAGTCAGCATGACTGCATTCCTTGCTGTCTGAAAAAGGCAAAAAATAGTAAGAGGAGGGTATGAGAAATGACAGATAATCAGAAATTGATTATTTTGGTGGTACTGACACTATAATTATCATGCAAGGGCAGTAATCGTAAGCTAAATAAGTAACTAATCTCTCACTCCTTCATAGATCTATATATACGTACACGATTCTGTTAAGAAGGGGTTATTTTGTGCTATCATCAGGCTGCTTAGAACCTCAAATATGGCTAAACCGCACTTGTCTTTCTTTGGCATCTGCGTATGTACTATATAGCTTGTCATTTAGGCAACATTAGGGGATATGTAATATATGCAACACTCACCTTTTGGAAGACCTAAATCAGGGTGGAGTTGAATCTGATGCCTTTCGATCTTTGAGGTTTTGGGTTTCCCGACAGATAAAGGATCTAGATGAGAATTCTAGTACATAGGTAATTCACAAATTCTTGATAGGAATTGTAGTTATTCCACCCTTACCAAGAAACAGAAAGGGGGGACAGGTTAGTTTGAGGACCTGTTGGTCAAAGGAAAGATGGACTATGTAAAATAAATTATGCTATTTGGTTGTTTATATTTTTCAGTATGAATTTAATGTTACCCATTTAGAATGACTGTAGTGTTATTCTCTGCTTTATTCATATAGAAGGTATTTTTGGACAATATACTACCGTTAGGTTAACTTTTACAGCAATAAATAGTATAAATGATTGAATACTAATAACCTGATGGATGGAAAATAAGGTTATGATCAGGAAAGAAGTGACAAGCAGGTGATTTTTCAGGCTTAGTGTTCAGCACCAAAAAAGCAACACAATCAGGGAATTGTGAAGTAGCCCAATGTAGCATATCCTGAAAGCAAAAGGTTGAAACATTTTTACAATGCAGGTGAAAATTAATCTAGAAATCAAAGAAGAACATGAATAAAGCTTTAGTTTTTACAGAGAGCAGGTAAAAAACAATGGCCACTCACCGGGTAAAAAACACAAATACAGCAGAGCAGTTGGATGAAAGCGCTGAGTCTCTTACTCTCAGTAAACCTCTCACTTCCAGCTCCATAATGGTAACCACACTCCGATCACTAAAAAAATGAAAAATAATCCTTTGAATAAACTAAGAAAACATGATATTAGCGCGCTTAGAAACCAAAAAGAAGCTATTTCCAGGAAAAGTCCGTCGTCATCATAAAAAATTGACAGAAAGAACGCGTCCAATTCATATAATTGTTGTTCTTCAATCGCAGTAGCACCACTCTGTGAATAAGAAGGGGGAAAGTCCAATAAATTAGTGAGGCAAATTATCAAACACCTTCTGGGCTAGAATTAAAACTGAAAAAAATTCAAACATAAGAAAAAATCAATAAAAACAGAAGCAGAAGTTTATGAGAAGAAGAGATGAAAACATTATGTGGCTTGGATTCATACCAGGTTTTGTTACCATTATGAGTTCTCTCATCCTTTTGCACATGAAATTACAAGATCCCAAAGAAAATGGCACCATACTTATTTCTACAGAACATAAAGTGGCCGGTTAACATTCAAATTTCCAAACTGATCAACATCTAATTTTATTTCCTATTGCAGAGAATTCCAAACTAATTTGTGATATTAGACTTAAGATATGTTAAGACATTTAAATCTTAGAGAAGGAAAAAAGAACTAATAAAATATATAAATCATTATGAGGGATATTTAGCAAAATAAATCATCAGGCAATATGTTTCTTTTATAATGGGGATGAACAATTTAGGCAGAACTATATCTTTAATGACAGTGCATATTACAAGCGTCAAATATGCACCTTGAAGTTTGCATATATAAATACATTGATGTAAAGAGAATCTATGGCAGAAACTATGAATAACAAACACAATGAAGATGAATCATATTGTTTCGAATAACTATAGAGACTGGAGCAAGATAAGGACTAACAAGTCTGAAATTTGAAATCATGGGAACGTATGGAGCTTTAGAGTATTCACGCTAAAACCATGGAATTTTTTTCCTCCCAAATGTTTTACAAATCAGTGAAGGAAAAAGTTCTTCACAACCATCAAAATATAGTTCGAAAACACACACAAAGAATTAGGTCCATAATGAGCAATGAACAAATATTATGTAATCAACAATAGTCTCCAAGTTGATGAAATGAGATCAATAACTCATATTAGTGAATTTAAAGTGGTCAACAAAGAAATCAGTCATCTCCAGAGTTAAGTACCAACTGAACATATCATAGCAGAATAGATTAGATGAACTAATTCTATTATATATCTCTACAGCGGGATCATCAAGAAGAAACTTTCCTGAAGGGAGCTTCAAAAGTCTTCAGACAGAAACTCCCTATGCAAAATTTGAAAGAATTGGTTATTCAGCATAGAATATAATAGAAATGAAGTACACAACTTTTTTATTAAAATATTTGAAAGATGAACGGTTTTGAAGACCAAGACCTTATAATCCAGCTAGTTCCTACCCTATAAAATTCAGGATAAATTGAACTAGACGAGAAAGCTGAATATTATCTTGCGGTTCCACTTTATCAGGTTTCCGATGAGATTATTTTTCCATAAACAGAAGCTCTCTTAGCTATCTATCGGGTTACAACACGGCATTTAGTTACTAATCAGATAAAAAAGTGGAAATTTCACATTTATTATACAAGCATCACCAGCAGAACTATTTTAAGACCTAGCCGTGCCAAACAATGTAATATAAAACAAAAAATGTGTAAAAATGACAGAATAAAGAATTTGAATCTGCAAAAAGTTACACACCAGTTGTTTGTTGGAATACAAAGCATGTTCAGCTTTGGCAGGAGGGGGTAGTGTGCTTGGGAGGCAGGAGCTGGACTGTCCATTTTGAGTTGATTATGACGTGAATAAACTATATTCATAATCGGCTGACTGAGATCTTCCTCACGTCTATTCATGTCAACAATAAGTCTGTGTCAATTAATACCCAAAACGAAAAGGTTTAAGTTGATTGGAAACCATAAGTACACCAGCTTAGTTCCACTGAAAGAGTATTGTTTTTCCAATATGCAACCTTATATTTACAGTCATTAGAAAAATGTACAACTCCTCTAAAACCACCTATCTTCTCTTAGTTTCAATTATTTCTTTCCTGATATATTACCATTCTCATGCAAGGGAAATGCAACATTAAGTGGACCGAAAAGCAGTGGAATTTCCCCCCCAATAATTTCATCTTGAAGCACCAGAATATAAGCTCAAAAAATCATTACAAGGTTATAAAAAATGAAGCATCATCAACAAGTTACATAGACATTTAGCACACACAAAAACTGACAGTAGTGTAATCATCGTGAAACCGGAACTCGGATTTCCTTAAAACCCTCCTAGAACCTTCCAAGATCCTATCTTCTACCCTTTTATCCAACATTCTCATCCTCGTAGCAGCCAAGAGGCTAATCTAAATCTCCACTTATAACACCCTTAGCACCAACTTCCTCCCACACGCACCAGCACCTCCACCGTAAATATGTAGTGCAGCGATAAAAATAAAAAAGTAAAATAATTTGCTGACTCCATAAACACCTTCAAACCTTTGCCAACTTTAACTTACACCAAAATGGCAACAGAACAACAAAGTACCGACATTGTTCTTATATGAAATCCATTAATTCAATGGCCAACATCAGTAGTAATAGTTAATTCTAGTAAACTGTATAACTTGAAGAGGACTTTTAGTTTTATATACATATATCTAAATCTATATTGACAAAATGGGAAACCATTGTCAACAAAATTCATGTTCATAGATTGAGGTTGCATACAAAACCTAATTAACCACTAAGATAAGAAGTAAAGGGCACTATAGATTCAATGTAAAACCAATATAACATTAGATTTCTTTATCGCCAAGACAAGGTAAAATTATACAACCAGATATTTCCAAAAATAAAACACCTAGCCAGTTTTTCCACCCTCAAATATTTCAGTATACACCCCATTTTTAGTCCTCATGTCAGCTTTATCCTCATCAAAATTAGGTGGTGCAAGTAAAACTCTCACAGAATCAGAAGTCTTAGCCAGTGAGAGAGCTACGTAAAGTTGATATGTAAAAAAAGGTTGTTCTTGGTAGAGACGGACAAAATCTAGTGTTTGACCTTGGGATTTGTTTATTGTCATAGAAAAACATAAGATAATTGGAAATTGAAATCGCTTGAAAGGGACAACCGTCTTACCTCCAACATCATATATTAAAGGAATTCTAGGAATAACAACATGTTTCCCTTTGTAAGGGCTTAAAGCAATCTCAGTTTTGATCGTCGCATGGCATAATTCTCAACACACCAAATGTGTCCCATTACACAAACTCTCGCTTGGATTCAGATTCCGAATAAGCATAATAGGGCAATTTTTTTAAGGTATAGCTTGTGCGGTGGGAGACCTTTCAGATTTAGGCTATTCAACAAATCTTCATAGTCAGTATGATATTTCTCTAAAAGGGTACGATCTGTGCTAGTATAAATTGTTTCTGCTCCAAGGAAGATTTTAATAAGATGTTGGTTTATTCTATCGACAGAGTTATTGATGGTTTGCAAAATGCATCTACCTACCATAGCTAGAGGATCGGAAAAAAATGCTGCAAGTTGGAGAAGACGCAACCTATAAGACTGGGAATCTTTTTAAAGAATTAGAGAGCAGTGCAGAGTAATATAAATGTAAAATTTATTGCATGGCTCAGCTATTTAAAGAATATTTTTTTCCAATGTACGGGATGACAATGTTGCTTGGCTGGGAGACTTCCTCAAACTCATTTAAGGGCTCTCTTCCCTCACCGATCCCTAGCAAGTATTCACAGAAAACTGGGTCAGCAATTGCCCGCATATTCACATTCAGGCTTAACTTCTTCTACATGGGCCACACGCTTGAGTAAACAATAGAAGACTGAACAGTCGCTTCACTTGAAGCCAATGGAATGACAGGCAAGGTCTTCCTGAAATCACCACCAAGTACAACCACCTTACCACCAAACACAGCTGTTGAATCCATCAAATATTGTAGCAACAAATTAAGAACTTCTAAAGATTGTCGCCTTGCCATTGTAGCCTCATCCCATATTATTATCTTTGCCTCACTTATCAACTTAGCCATGCCACTTTGTTTACTGATTGAACAAACATGACTATCATAAAATCTAATGGAAATTTAAAACGCGAATAAGCTGTCCTACTACCAGGTAAAATAGAGGCTGCTACACCAGAAGTTGCCACAACAAGAGCTATGAAACCCCGAGATCTAACACTTGCTAATAAGGCTCGATACAAAAATGTTTTACTGGTACCTCCTGGGCCATCAATAAAAAATAATCTCCATTCTCTGAGGAAACACTATCAATAATAGATTCGTAGGCTATTTTTTGCTTGGTGTTCAATTGAGCCTCTCGTACCAAATCTTCCTCAGCGACCCTTATGTTTCTCACACACATATTATTTGGTTAAAAATTCATCTGGCATATCCATTGAAGCCTCCACCATTAGATCAAAATCTTTCAAATCTTTTCCCATCTCAACTAAATATCCATTGACAATTTGTAGAACTCTCAGCTCAATCAGTTTGTTATCATGTTCATTCAATCTTGCAGCATACTTCAAATCAGCACAAAGTTCATATTTATACTTCCTCCATAGTATTTTACTTTCATTTGGAGAGAAAAAAACCAGAAGTATAGAAAATAACAATTTCAAGGAAGCCGACATTTGAAACCCACATGTTTCATAAAGGGCTTCTTAAATGTAATTATCAGAACTAATCAAGCCAAGGCTGATTTCAGCTTCTCTGTAAGAGCAATGTTTGTGGCCGTCAACAATATATAGGTCCTCAAAAGAGGTGGGAGCCCTTACTGAGACTTACTGAGACCAATCTGCCAATAACATCTCTCTGCTTCCTTATAAGCCACAACCTTGACCTAACACACCAAACATAAAATTCTGGGAATTCCTTGTAAAGCAACCTCAGCTTCTATGTTGCTCTATCATATTTATTGGTATTAAAAAACTCTGTTAACGTTGTCCTTGCCAAGAAACTATTATCTACCAATGACTCCAAGCTAGCATTCTTATCAAAGGTAAGAAGTTGGTGGCCATCAAGATGAATTTGAAGTGTGTAGACTGACGGGTTCATGCGGTTTAGTTTAAAACCATAAATATGTCATGCCGCTTCTGAAGGACCTATCCATCTAGCTTCTTGGAATTGTTTAATCTCATCTACATCCTGGGAATCCCCACCTATTCCAAAGGCAACGGAGACCTTATCAGGGCCCTTAAATAAATATTTGTGGACATAACGTTTGAGGCGTATACTTGAGAATATCTCTACGTTCAAATGACAATCGTAAGTTGACGACAAATATTAATTGTACCCAACTACCTATTGGTAACCCAAATCTAGGTTTCTAATCTGAATGGTACGACCATCATTTATGCGACGGTACAGAGGGTAGTCATCCTCAGCATGACACGTACAACTTCTATATTCCTTGGGATAACCATACTTGCATTTCCATTTTTCATGCATGGGCTTTTAGGATTATAAACACCACAAGGACCATGAATCATGTTCTTAGATACTACTTCATACAAATGTGGCTCCAGCTCAGGATCTGGTAGCTCAGCATAGACTATTTTATCATATGCTTCAGGCCTGAGAGGTTTTGATCCAGATTTCAGAATATGGAAATGTGGCAAGCCTCATTTTTTATACTCTATAACATATATGATTGATTCTACTGTCCAAAAAAGCTTTTTCTTAATGAGGTAGACTTTCAACAACTCAACTTTGGCTCTGAATACACGGGCTAGCATATCCGACCAATCATTTGCTGCCTCCCCATATAGTAACTTGGACTGTATTTCAACCCAATTGGGGTCATAGGTCATTTTCATAAAATATATCTGGCTTCCCCAATTTATCGACTATATTCATAGCATCAAGGTACCTACGTTTCACATCCCGAGGCCCACAAATAAATGAAGCCGGCAGCACAACACGATGGCCCTATGCATAAACCACATCCAAACCATCCCCCAAACCATCAACAATACCTCGCAACATTTCAGTTCA
>JAULKM010023649.1:0-14050 GCA_032355605.1 Rubia tinctorum
CATGATAATATTACTACTTATATATTACATGAAATTTATGGTCAAACATGGCTTAAGAAAGTTGACTAAAAAGTGTGCCAAACATAACTGAACGGAGGGAGTATTTTTATTCCCTAAATGGAAACAAATTAATTAAGAATAAGTCAACTTCCAGCCACGTACTTCCATCTTTGCCACTTATCACCAAAAGGATTAACCATTCTTCTATTAAAAAAAAGACTTCACTTAATTATAGTAATTGATCGATCGAATACTTAAGTGAACGTCAACTTCTTGATGATCGTCAATTCATCATGTTGGGAATTTTGCTACATTGAATTATCTAGAAGTTTAAACAACTAGCTAGTAAGTATACTGTATATTTGTTCATAATCCTGTTAATTAACTGGATTACGACTTGTTAAAGATTGCTGTTAAGATAATATTATAAAATTAATTTTTTGGAATATTTTTTTAAAATTTACAATTAAAACTCATTAAAAATTAAAATTACAGTTGTATAGAAGTGTAGTGTTTCGGAAGTCGAACAACAATTTTTTATTTTTAAAATAATTTTAAAATATTAATTCTAGTTAAATTCAAAAACATAATTTCTATATAAAATTAAAAAGAGATAAGAAAAGGACGGTGTATTGCAAAAGAAATAAAAAGTGAGAACGGTTAAAGAAGGAAAATTTGGCATTAAAAAAAGAGGGGATAGGAGTAAAGAAAGAAGATAGGCTTAAGAAAAAAGAGGGGTGGGTTGGTTCATGGAATAAGAAGAAGGAATGGATTGATCCATATATGACATCTCCTATGGTAAAATACTAAGGGTTGTAAATTGACTTGGCACTTGATCTTTTCAAGTTGATAGTGTGGCAAGCACACTTCTACAATGGTAAGCTATATGTGTAGGTTGATAGATCCCACATGTTTTTCCAATATTCATCTTTATTTTTAATTAAATATGAGTGTGATAGATGAAAGGCGGAGTGGGTACGAAGATACATAATTGAAAAGGTTTACTTTGCACTAGTGGTGAAAATCCTATTAAAGGCGGTTATATTGAATCACAAAAGTGTCCTAACTTTGATCGATCTCAATCAAAAACATTCTTTGACCGGGGTCTGAATTTAGTTCCAAATTCAGAACTCATTTTAGGGTTCCCAAAAATAAACTTCCGAAAACCTTGGGTTTCCGGCAGCAAGCATGAACACAGATATGTAACCAAAAAACATGAAACGAACAAAATACTCTAACATCCAAACCATTACAAATATGGAAAGAGTGAGGCCAGGGCAGAGCGGCGGAGGGTTGTAGCTAGGGCGGCACCGATCGGAAAAAGTGAGGGACAGTAGGGTCATGATCTGAAATAATTAAGGAGAGTAGATTTTGTGAATGAAATGTGACTAAGGGGGAAGACCCTAAATGGGCTCTTATATATATGGGGTTATTAAAAGCGACCCATGAAAGGCAGTTCTTCAATAGAATCGCCTTTAATGGATACCCATTAAAGGCGGTTCTTGATCAATTTAAAAGTGCCTTTAAAATTTTTGACATGACCTGAGAGGGAGTTCCGAGTTCGAAACCTCTTTCGGATCCCAATTAAAGGTGATTCCTCAAGAATCGTCTTTAACTAGATGTCTTTAATCACCTTTTCTCCACTAGCCACTAGTAGAAAAAGTTCTATTAAATGCAGCGTTGGAAGGCGGTTCCTATGGAACCATCTTTAATTGAGGTCCGGAGGCATTTATGAATTCAAAAATCCCTTTAAAGGTTGTTCGGGACTAATTAAAGGCGGTTTCACCTTTAATAAAAATCTATTAAAGGTGGTTCCGCCTTTAGAACTGCCTTTAATTAAGGTTCTTGGAAAGGCGCATTTCCGAGTTCGAAAATGGCACATTTCCGATTCCAAGCTCCCCCTTTATTTTAAAGGCGAATCTACCTTTAGAACCGCCTTTAATAGGCTCGTGTTTTGGCCCAAAATATACTGACCCATATATTCTGCCCCCTTAGCACTGAAACCATTAATTATGTGAAACCCTATTTTACTTTATCACTTTCTCTCTTCACCTAGCTAAAACGCACCCCTCCGCTGGAACTCTTCCCTGCTGCCTCAACCCCACCGACACCTCATCCCACCACTGCCTCACCCTTCGTCGCTTCTCACCCATCCAGCGCCTCACCCCACCGCCGCCTCACCAATCCATTACCTCACACCCCTTCGTCGCCTCCACCCTCCACCGGTTGCTCGCCTCTGCTCGTCATCCGTGAAGTCTGTCTTACGGTCGCCTTCGCTCTAATCCGCTCACGTCTGCTCATCCACCTCTTTCTCATTACAGGAGAAGAAGCTTTTATCGCTCGTCCGCTTCCTCCATCCTCCACCGTGAAGGTTCATTGCTGGCTCATCATCTGCCTCTACCTCCGCCGCTAGCTCGTCCTCCGCCTCCACCTCCGTCACTAGCTCGTTCTCCGCCTCCACCTACATTGTTGTTTTTTCTGTTGTGCTAGTATTTGTTTTTTTTGTGATCTATGTTTCATATCTATATTTTTATTTAGTAGTATCTCTCGTTTCTGATATATGTTTTTGATATTTTTTGTGTTGTGTTGGTATTTGATGTTATGTTGATTAAATTTGTCTTTTCAGATCTGCGTTACTCGTTTGGCTGTTGGAAACCAATCGATTTCCTACCTTTTTTTTGGAAGGTGAGAATTGTTTCTGAGTTTGTAAACGGTTCTAATCCTATTAAAGGCGGTTATATCATCAAATTAAAGGCAATTTTTAACCGTCTTTAATTGAAATTTAAAAGGCGGTTCTCTGATTCATTAAAGGTGGTTCTCTGATTCATTAAAGGCGGAACCATTAAAAGCACCTAGAAATTGTCTTTAAATTACCGATATAACCGCGTTTAACAGACCCTTCATATACTAGTTAGCATTGGGTCAGAATGTCTTTCAACTAAAAAGAGTACAAAATTCATCAACAAGATTTTATCCTTTTTTCAAGGATACATCAACTATGGATGAAAGAGTTAGAAAAGATGACAAGAAAATATGCGAAATCATTAGAAGTGAGTATGGAATGTTTTGATAGCATGTTGATGTAGTTTGTAATTGATTTTGAGTTTTAATGTTGAGTTTACATAAGGTAATTTTATATAATTTTCATTGCCTATTTTTCTATATTTCTTATTTTTGAAATTTATCTTATTGATTATTTTACCATTATATTCATGCTTGAGAAATAAAATAAATTAATAGTATTGTATTGTATTATTAATTGTGTTTATGTTAAAAAATAATTTTATTAAATCATCATTTTAATTATTTTATTTTGAATAGATTTGTAATTGTTATTGTTGCATGTGGAGATTGTACTACACGATCCGACCAAATTACATGTGGGGGCACACATTAAATGCATATGAAAACAAAAAGGTTGCTCCCACAAACTATATATGGTTGGAAGTTGCGAACGTGTACAGTGCAACATCAGAGTGGGCGGCCCTACTACAATTTATGGAATTTTGCAAGAAAATCTAAAAACACCACCATTAGAGATGCTATAAGAGGAGGGAAGATTGAGATGACACATGACCCCTTTTAATTCTTATAACACAAAAATTGTTGACCCACGAGTTCTGAATTAATTTCTTTAAAAATTGTATGTACGACTGTCGTCTCACTATAAGCTATCATAAAAAGGTCTTACCCAAGTCTTTGTATCATATAAGAGGTACTTTTTATGTTGGTATGCATTGAATACGTATTAGCCGCTTCGACAGGTTGGTACGGGGATCTCGCTGCCCGGTCAGAGAGTCGGGAGGTCCAGGGGGCGGAGCACACCCTGGCCTGGGGGTCCGGGGCGGAGATTCCCCCGACCCGACGGTATAGCATGTCATCTGTTTGGGCTGTTATTGGTATTCTGTCTTCTGTTTCGGTTTGGGCCAAAATGTTTTTGGGCCCAAAGCCATTAGGGTTTACGATGGAGAGGACTATATATAGTGTCTCGTCCTTATACTGTAACTCTAAGAGATAGGATTGATAGAGAGTAGGAAATCTGTAATCTGGTCTTTTCTCTCTAGTTGAATCCGATCTTGGTCGGCCGTGGATGTAGCCAAATTGGCGAACCACGTAAATTTTGGTGTTTTGTCTTTTGCTTTTATTTTCTTCGCTTGTTCTTTCTCGGCATTCCGCACAACAGTATGCTTTAAGGTGTTATAATCACTTTTTTTTCTTCTTTTCATTTAATTTTAATATCCACACAAATTAGCACATTCTAAAATCTAGTATTAAAAATAAATGTGCCAAAATTAATTGATTGGGGAATTTTTAAAAACATTTTTTGGGGAAAATGGCCAACATCGTTTACAATAAATAAAATTGACATCCAAATTAACTAAACTCTAGCAATATAACATATTAAAAGATATATAAATCACATGTCAACCAAACAAATACTCCCTCCGTCCCGGAATAAATGACACCATGTGATATGCCTTGATATTTTATGCAAGCTGAGGTGACAAAAAATAATTGTAAAAAAGTAGAGATATTTTGGGAAAGCAGTGGGGCCACCATAAAGTTGTTGAAATTTAAAATGATATTGTAGCAATTTTACAACACATTTTCTACCATTTTGAGTAAGAATTAAAGTGTGCAATTTTATGTGGTACGGACGAAAATAAAAACATTACAAATTATTCCAGGACGCAGAGAGTAGTCTATATCATTACAAATTAGGTATACAATAAAAACATGAGCAACATCAACGAACATAGTATTTAGGAACGCATACATAGGGATACATTAAAAACGATAACATAAACGAACGGAATATTTAGGAAGGCAATCCATGTGCAGTCAAAATTACCTATTAATATGCCCGAATTAATTGATTGTTACAAATCATATTACCTATTATTATTGCACAAAGTATTGTTTTAGTTATTTTAAACTTTATCTAGGGTTTTTTATACAATTAATGGTAGATTAAATTAGGGTGTGATTCTTTTTAAAATAGGCTGAGAAAGTGGAGGGTTTCTTGTGCAATTTCAGAAAGTTTGGTGTTGAATTTTATTTATTTCACTCGTTTTTCGATTTGGCAAAAGCACATAGTTGACACGCAGCAACCGCCGGGAAACTGCTGGAAACCACTAGTAACCGTCAACTTTCGCCGGAAACTACTGGTAACCGTCAACTTTCGCCGGACATTGCTGTGAATTGCTGCATTTCGCTGGATATTCACTGAGTACATTTTTTTGCATTATTTGATTTTGGTTCACCTGTGTGTATTTACTGTGCGTTTTACCTTAACTATTGTGTTCTTCGTTTTTTGTTGAAGAATATGTTTCGCATGAAGCGTGATGAGGTTTCTCCTTCCAAATTGCGGTTAGAACATGTTTCAGGTTTTTTTAATATTTTATTTTTGGATTTCATGTTTGTGCGATGATGGTTTTGATGTTTCATGTCATGTTTTAGTTCATTTTCCTCAGTTTTTGGATTTCTACTTTTTCTGGATTTGCCGTGTATTATGTGTTCAGTTTCGTCTATTTTTTGTTGTTAGTGTGCAATTTTATCGTTTTAAAATTACAGTTTGAATGCTCTTCAACATTTTGTAGTCTAATGAGGTTTGTTTGTAATGATTCGAGATTCGACTTATGTGATTTTCAAGTTTATGTTTTACATATCGAGGTGTGCATTTTGGTGATTTTATTGATGAGATTTTCCCTTCAGTGTTTGGCATTCATGTGTGGGTATTGTTTATCATGATTTAGTATAAGATATATTGAGGTATATACCAAAACTATTGAGTTTTGTAATCTTTGGTTCATTGTAATTAATTGAGGATTGATTTATGTGACTTTATGGTTGAGGTTCATGTCTAACATATTGAGGTGTTATTTTTTGTAACCTTTAGATGATATTTTATCTTTATTTTTTGACATTTATGTATAGTTGCTGAGGTTCATGCTACATATATTGATTTTTATCATGTGATAATTGATTTATGTGAATTTAGTTTTGAGGTTCGTGTCTAAAATGTTTAGGTGAGCATTTTGGTAACCTTAGACGAGGTTTGCCCTTTATTGTTTGACATTTATGTGTAGCTGCTGAGGTTCATGCTAAATTTATTGATGTTTGTCATCTGATGTTGATTTATGTGAATTTAGTTTTGAGGTTTATGTCTAATATGTTGAGTTGTGGTTTTTAGTAAGTTTTTTATGCGGTTTGCCCTTTACAGTTTGACATTTATGTGTAGCTGCTAAGGTTCATGCTAAATTTATTGATGTTTTGTCATTTGATGTTGATGTGAATTTAGTTTTGAAGTTCATATCTAATATGTTGAGCTGGGGTTTTCAGTAAGTTTTTATGAGGTTTACCCTTTACAGTTTGACATTTATGGGTAGCTGATGAGGTTTATGCTAAATATATTGATGTTTGTCATTCGTGGTTCATTATATTAATTTGAGGATTGATTGATGTGAATTTAGTTTTGAGGTTCATGTCTAATATGTTGAGGTGTGTTTCTTGGAGACATTTTGATAAGTTTTATTTTTAATGGTTTAAATTTTGTTTACCTGATAAGGTTTATGCCAAGCTTATTGAGTTTTACCATCTGGTTTTTGGTTTGTTCTTTTTTAGCAGCACCTTGTGAGTCACACATTGTTGGACCTCAGCGTTCTACACGCACACGTAGACATATTGACACAATGCAAAGTCGTATAGGTAAATTGAATTTACCTCAGACTAGTTCGTCAAATCCTGTACATGTTGAAGAGTATGTTCCAGTTGTACGCCGACAATCGAAGAGAGAGGTAGCTGGTGGTAGAAGAAGAAGTTCTAAAGAAATTGTGAGTTCAATGTCAAGAATTATTAAGTCTCGGAATATGCAAAGAATTTCTAAAGATGAAGGTGCTGATTTAAAAAGAATTGTTGTATGCTGCATCAAGTTTGGATGCTGGTTGTAAGTGTTTGATTTTGTATTTTTGTTGGTTTTTGTTTTGTTGATGTTATTTTTTTGCACTTTGTTGATGGTATCTTTTGTTTTTGATACAGGTTCAAAAGTTGGTGTTGAGGTTGATAAGGTTCATGATGATGTTTCTGACAATAAATATGAAGTTTTCTTACTGCTCGTGAAAATGATGGTTAGCATTTCATATTTCATTTTATAGTTTCTCTTCTTGTATGTTACCTTTTTCTGTTTGTTGATTTTTGTGGTTTTGGGTTTTGGTATAGGTTCAATTGTTTCTGAGACTATTGTGAGTCGTAAGAAGGTTAAAATGGATGGTTGTGGAACTTGTGATGCTAGTTCTTCTGGTTATGAGGCTCAAGATGTGGTTTCTGATGTTAATGTGAATTTTTTTGATAATGTTGTTGGTTCTGTTGCTGTTGAGAAAGATGTTGTTCTTAACAATGTTGCAGTGGGTTGTAAGTCATTTATGTTTTGGTTTTTCATCTTTATTTGTCGATGCTTTTTTTTATTATTTTATTGTTTTTTTCAGGCTCGATTGTGGCTGGTTTTCGAAAACGTTGATGCTCCAGTTGTTCAGATGTTAGTACCTGATTATGATGAAATTCCATCTACTCCTGTTGAGGTTCCACTAGTTCCCGCTGATGTGCCACCAACTCCATTTGAGGTTTTGGTAGTCGAGGTTCCACCATGTCATGTTGTGTTTCCACTGGCTGTAGTTTCTGCTTCTGAAGTACCACCAGTTTCAGTTGAGGTACCACGTGCTGAAGGTCCTTTAACTGTCGATGGTGAGGATACTGTTTTTTTGTTATTATTTGCTTCATTATTTGTTTAATTTAGTGCTTTGTTGATGTTATTGTGTCTATTGTAGTGAAACATGTTGTTGTGGCTTCTCGTAAAGTTTTCCATAAACGTGGAGTAGTTAAAATGGTTCCTCATCTGTCTAGTATGAGGAAGAAGATGGTAGCCCATAGGGTTCTACATGAAGGTGATCTTGTTTCCAGTATTTTTTTACATGTCATGTGGCATTTTTTGGATAATGTTGTTTTTCATGTTATTTACCTTTTTTTTTTCTTGTTGTTTTTTATACAGGTCCTGAACGTGATGTTGAGTTGAATGTTGGTTCAGGAATACAGTCTGGTACTGCAAATGTAGTTTCCAATGACAATGAGGTTAGTAAGGATTTGAATGAGGTTCCTATGAAGTCTGATGAAGTGAATCCAAAGCTAGCAGAAGACTTTTTGAATGATGTTGTGAAAGGTGATTTTTGATGTTTTGCTTTACTTTTTAAAATTGTGCTGTTTTTATATGTATTTTTGTTATCATATTTCTTGATTATGTTTTTTTTTCATTTTTCATTTTTTAATTGCCATACATTTTGCAGGTGATGTGCATTTAGAGGATATTCAGTTGCCAGAATCTAGAAATGAGGATGTAGAAGAAGCTCCTGATAAGAAAGATGATTATGATATTTGGAATCAAGCATTGTCCCAGTCCCCTCATTTTCAGCTTAAAAAGAAGAAGCTTGATCCTGAATTGAATTTTAAACAAGTGAAGGAGTCAAATGCTACGTCTTCTGGAACCGGCAAGGGTAAAAAGAAGATTTTTGTGAAGGGTGTGCAATTTAAGGATGCAGCTTCAAGGAATTTGAAGGTAAGGATGAGATCTTAATTTTTGAAAGACCTGGACCCTGAAAATGTTGATGGTTTTTTTGTAAGGTTGTTCGAAAATTTGCTGAGTTAAAATGTTCCCCTTTGAAGAAGGGTGTGGGAAAGAAATTCGGTGGAAAGCGAAGAGTTGAGATTTTTCCAGTTGTAAAGAAGTCTGAAAAGAAGAAAAAATTGGAATCGTTGATGTAGGCCTTGATTATATGTGGGTTTTTAGTTGTATGGTTCAATTTTATTTTTTTCTTGTGATGAGGTTTTTTTAGATGCTGATGTTCTATGCTGAATATGTTTTATCGATGGTTTTAATTTTTCAAAATGTTTTAACAAGTTTCTGGACATGAATTTTTAAGAAGGTGCACGGTCTTTTTTTTATATGTTGTTGGTGTTTTGTACTTTTCAAATGAGGTTTTGGTTATGTATACATAGTTTTCAATTCATTTCATGTTTAGGTCTACTTACTTAGGTTCTTCTTTTTCATACTTTTTCCCCAGCTCAAAATTTAAGACCACCTGCATGATTTTAAAATTTGTTGAGGTTTTGGATGAATTGAAACCATCACAGATTAAAGATGTTGAACATATTGAATTTGGTGGTTTGCTGAGGTTTAGGACTAAGCATGTGCCTAAAGATTTGGTTCAAATTTTGATACAGAACTTTAATTCTACTGCTCAAGTCCAAGAGGTTGGTAGTGAAAAATATTCACTAGATAAGAATGACATATTTGATACGTTCCAACTTCCTATATCTAATAAGGCTGTTATTGATATGAGTCATAAGGGTTTAGGTAAAGTTGCTGCTGCTGATGATAATTCCCTTAAGTTTAGGTGGATTGAAAAATATGCGATTAAGGATGGGATTATTACTGTGAAGGATTTATATACTGCTATCCCAAATCTTTTGAGGGAAGATGAAATGCTCGAGTTTAAGTGTGTTTTTGTAATGTTTGCCTTGGCATGCCTTTTAGCTCCTATTGCTCGTAGCACAGCAGAATTCCAGATAGTCAGTTCCTTAGAAGATGTTGATCAGATTTCTAGTTTTGATTGGTGTGATTTGTGTGGAAGGGGTTCTGTGGGAGTATTTATAGGGTTGAACATTCACAAAATCCATGTTTGATCATCCCACTTCTTTATTTATTTTATCGTTATCCAGTTCCGGGATTTAGTGATGCAATTGACCTTCCATTGCACCAATATTGGGATATTGAAAATGTGAAGAAACACTATCATTTATATCATCGTGGAGGTTATACTGGTTTCCTGATAAGTAGTCGTCAGTTTTCATTGAGTAAGAATGGAGTGTTTGTTGGTGGTGTTGATCACAAAGAATCCTTATTCTATTGCTGGAGCATAATCTTCGAAGAGCAGCAAGCGTCATTTTTTTGAGTTAGAGTTGCCTGTTGGTGTAGAGGACGATGAGGAAATTGAGAGCACTAAAAAATTGTATGTTTTCATATTTATTGTTTAACTTTGGTATTTGTTTACCAGTTTTTTGTGCTGATATTTTTATTTTATATGATAAGGTTCTGTTTTGTATGGTGAGGTTTCTGAATTTTCATGCTTCTTGATTGTGTTGTTTTTTTCCTTAGTTTTATGATTTTAATGAGGTTCAGTTTGAATCCTTGATGGGGCTAAATTTATGTTTTTTTGTTGCGATAACGAACTTGAAGCAGTTGCGTTGTTTGAATTTGTAGTTTAGTTATTGTTGAGGTCCACTTTTTATGAGGTTTACAGTTTTCATGCTGAGTTTAATATATATGTTTTTTTGATGATGCTTGTGGGTTTTTGTTATGTTACTGGTCTTTATTATTGTGTTTTAAGTTGATATGATGTTTATGATCTAATGATTCTTTTTTCCATCTCTGTTTTGGTAGCCTTTTAAAGTTGCGATGAATAAATTCAAGAGACTTGTTTCAATTGCAAGTGAGCGATTCGATGATTTTTTTATAAGATTAGTGAAAAAGGCACTGAAACTGGCAACCAAAAAGTCATGGAAACAGGCAGCCAAAAAGTGAATGAAGCAGGCAGTCCTAAGGGTAATGAAGAATGTCCCACTGTTCCTGTTCCTGAATTTGAAATATTTCCAGATGACTATTTCTCGTTGCCTGCACTTTCTCAGATGGATGCAATTATCAAGGATGTGTTTGACAAAAAGGCAAAGGCTGCTGTGGATGCTGGGGCTTCTGATATTCCATCATTTGATCTTTTTAGGTTCATTAATAATTGCCAAAATGATGATGGGATTCTGTAGTTGTAGCATCTTTTGGTTAAGGATTTGTAATGTTTAGTTGATGAATGGAAGATTCTAGATTTGTATGTGTTGACTTTTATTTTGGTTGGTGAATTTCAAGAATGATGACTTGAAGTATGTATTTAGTTAGTTTTTTTACCAGATTGTTTTTGGTAGTTGCAGATTCTTTGTTAGGTAATGAGGTTCATTTTCTTGATGATGACATTGTCTGATTTTAATGCTCATTTTTTAACTGTTCAAGTTTGATATTTTTAATGCACTTTTTCAGTTGTTGTAATCATTTTACCTAACCAGTTATGTTTTTCGTTTCCAATAAGCAACCTCTTCAAATTCCCTCTTTTTTACTAATATTTTTGGTATAGGACAAGTAGTTGACAATGTGTGAGTTTCATGTATTTTGTGACGATGTTCATTCTTTTTTATGATATTTTCATTAATTTTATAAAAATAAATGGAAAATTTAATTAAAAAGGAACCCACTTCTGGTGTTTTGTGGAAGTTGTGAAAGTAGTGGAGGAGTGGAGAATGTGACAATGGAAATTATGTGATAATGCATATTTTGTAATAGTTAAGGAGGTGTGTTAGTGATGCTAGAAAATAGGGGGTATATATTCAGTATATATATTTGATTAATTGACGTTTCTATTAATGGTAATGTGTTTCTTTTAAATGGTATTGACTTTTCTTATTCCAATGTTTAATTATTGCTTTTCAGCTTTTTTTATTTTTCAATTTTTATAGCTTTTAATGCATTTTTACAGTTTTGATAAACATTAAACATTTCCATTTCCCTAAGAAGTTTTCCTCCCTCTTCCCAACAGTTAAAATCTTCAAATTCCTCTCTTTCTATATTAGTTGAAATATTAACTTTTGCATTCTACCTTTTTCACTAAAATTTTGCATTCAACTTTCTTTACGTACATCACTATCTGAAAATGGCTTCTGATGGTTCTTTCTTGTCCATTGAAATGCTTTTAGAAATTTGTTTTCACCTTCTTCTCTTCTTCAATTTTCTTTCAATGAGATGAGTATGCCAATTTTGGTGTAATGCAGTCGATAGGAATTCATTCAATGGTTGTTTGCTCCCTATGTTGATGGGTCCAATGGTCCCTCATGCTAAATGTTACTTCTTCTGCTTGATGAAGAGAAATTTTATGAGGCTTCATATTCCTGAACTTGAAGGCAGAATGTGTATTGAGGTACGTTTTGAGTGGTTAATTGTTTTAGAGTTAGGTGAAGGTTTTTTGTTCAACCTGTACTCAAATACCATAATGTAGCTCCCTCACTGTTATGATAATTTTCTAGATAGAGGTAACTACAATAAGAAGGGTGCATTATCAGTTAATCCGGGTTCTGCTTCTACTTTGCAACTTATGGTTGTTTGTTTGGATGAAACTTTAGGAATTTATAGATCATTTGATCATACATGGTCTATAATTGACGCTGGTGTGGAATTTATTGACGTTAATTACTAAAATGGTAGATTTTACACTGTTTCTAAAACTGAAGGTGGTGTTACGAATGTTTGGTATTGTGTTCCCTTTGGGGCAGAATTTGATGAGGTTCATGTATTGGTTGCTGATATTCCTGGGTATTGTTATGCCTTTCACCATGCTGAGTATTATTTCACTGAATCATCCAATGGAAGACTTGTTTTGGTTAGGGTCCGCCAATCTTTTTCTACTACTTCTTTTGACATATTTGAAATAGACGTTAAGAATAGACAGTTTATGGTGATCCATGGGTTGGGAAGTGATGCATTGGTTTTAGGTAACAATGCGGCTTTCATGGTGGATTCATCATCAGCTCTAGAGGGTACATTGAAGCCGAACTGCGTCTACTTCACTAATCAATTAATGCATGAACTTTTCTAGGGTGGTGAAGAGAGATGTGCGTCTACTTATGAGTTTGAAGATGGTACGATAAAGGTTTTAGATTCTAGTCTTCCTGGTCGTTCCACATACGGATACGAGTCGTTGTGGATTGTTATTTATTCTGGTTAGTTTTATGTATTTCAAGTTTATGTTGTAATCTGAATATTTTATTTATGTAGAAGTTTCATTTTATATATTGAGCTTCATTTATATTGCATTGGGCTTCATTTACTACATACCGATGTTCCTTTGTGGACTTTGTTCACCTTTGATTTTGGAAATAAATTTGTTTCAGAAATGAACTTAAATACAACTACTATGTAAGAATAAAAATAAGTTGTAAATAGCAATTTCAAAAATTGTAACCTCAACTTGTATTATTGTATTATTAGCAAAACAGTTTAAAGTGGTTTGTTAGAAGCTATTGATGGAACTCAACAAGAAATGAGGTTCTTCCATAGTAAAATGATGTTATCATAATTTCAACTGAATAGACAATCACAGTACTTCAATACAGTATAATATAAAAACTCTAAAATAGCAACTCCATGTTGACACAGAAAATATTAAGAAAGGTGTTCGTTTGGTGTCTTGGATCCAAATTCATCGGAACTTGGCTTCTTCCTTCAATTTTTTATTTTGCTTTTTTTCTTCTTCCCTTTGTCTTTGTGTATTCTAGATTAAGGACAGCTGGTGCAAGTATGCATTCTGTTTGTGTTGTCGTGCTTGTTTATGAAAATGTAGTGTCTTCGACAACGTGTGAGGTTAGGGCGTTGATGGTGGTTGAGTGTGTATCAAACGTTTCTTCTAGTATATTTCTTGCTTGAATGTTTTCCTCACTCTTCAACACCAAATTGTAGAATTTCCTTATCATCTGTAGATGCCATGGTATTCCGTCTCGCATTTATGGAGCCTAGCAATCAAGGAAACATCATTGATAAGTATATGGCCATGCCAGCCTAGAAGAACGTCAGGATTTAAAATGGGAACATTAGTGACAATTATGGAAATCTCATTCATTATTATATGAACATCAACAGAAGTACCAAAACATCTCAGATACTGTTCATGCTACTATGTAATTTAGAAGAGGTCATCTAGAATTCAGTAATAGCATAATTTATACTGAAAACATCTCTATTTTAAATACTAACCTCATTCATAATATATTATATATTGATACTCCCTCTGGTTGCCTAATATTGGCACCAAAGAAATGACACACTTTTTTTGAAAAGTAAAATGAGTGGAGGAGATTGTATAGGGAGAGTAAAAAGTAAATTGTGTGGATGAAAACAATCTAGTATTTA
>JAULKM010023660.1:0-14050 GCA_032355605.1 Rubia tinctorum
CATGGAGTGCTAAGAAGCAACCTACAGTCTCTCGTTCTAGTTCAGAATCAGAATATCGGGCTATGGCTAACACTGCTTCGGAACTAGCTTAGTTGATGAATTTACTATGGGATTTGCACGTCACTGCCAGTGCCCCACCTGTTTTGTTGTGTGATAATAATAGTGCTCTCTTTCTTGCTCAGAATCCAGTTTCGTATAAGAGAGCTAAGCACATTGATATTGATTATCATTTTGTGCATGAGATGGTGTCTGCCGGCAAGCTCAAGCTTGCTTATGTTCCTACTGATCAACAACTTGTTGACATCTTTACAAAGGGTTTACCCCGTCCTCAGTTTGAGTTCTTACGGTCCAAGATTTGCGTTGCGACAAGTCCCACGCTTCGCTTGAGGGGGGGTTAATAGAATATTAGATAAATTAGAATCGGGTTAAGAAAGGAATACCCTTTTCTGATTGGTTTTGTATATATTCTTTTCCATATCTGATTATATCTTGTATACCCTATGTACTCACTATATATATATATATGAATACACACAGCTGATGTATATATGTACTCACAATGATTTGTGGGTTTTACATTCTATCATTGGCACATACAAAAGTTAATTAGGGTTACATTGGCACTTTCTTAGATTGTAGGGTTATATTGGCACTTTTAGCCAAAAGTTAGGGTTATAAATGTAAATAATCCAAAATAAAATTATTTTCATTCTACTTAGTTAGAATACTTTTACTATTTTGTTTAAAGTAATATTTAAACCAGGATGGGTATGGGTAAAATAGACCTGCAAACCGCGAGTCAGACGAGCTGTCTATTTTAAAACCCTAATGGGTATGGGTTAAATGGGTAATGGGTAATGGGTTAAATGGGTAATGTGTCAAATGAGTAATGGAAAAATATGAGTTGGGCTGGCTGGGTTGGCATATTGACCGTGAGTTTACTCACATGGGTTGGTCTATAAACCCATATGGGTCAATATATGAGTTGAAACCCGTGGATTTTACCAATATGAGTTGGTATATAAACATATATATATATAGGTTGAAACCCGCGGCTTTACCCATTTTGACTCATAAGTTAAATGATTTTTTACCCGCACGTTCAGTGGGTTTGATCAAACCGACTCATTTTGATACAACCCATTTTTTGACCTGTCATAAAATTGGTCAAAATGGGTCATACCCATATTTTTTAATTACCATATTACCTAACCCATATTCGAACCATCTGCATATTTGCCACCCCTAATTTGACTAATTATGGTTATATAATTCATATTTTAACCAATATATTGTTTATAATCGATAGTATTTTAATACAAAATTTATTTTTATCTTTATAAATACACATATATATATAAATTCAACTTATATTGTCATTTATCAATAATTGGTAAAATAAATATATTTTAATTTTTGTTCGTAAATAAAATAAAATAATAATAACTATTCTCACTTATTTTAAATCGTGAATTGCACGGGTGTCAACCTAGTTTGTTTTACTATTCAAGATGTTAAACTTTATTATGAAGTAAATTAATGTATGATAAGTTTTATTACACTAATTTTTTTTGAGAAAATCTTTTGTTAGACCAACTAAAGGTTAGACCATGAAAAATATCGTTTCAATAATTTTAAGATAAAATTATAATTATTTAAATATTACGATACAGTTTAAAAGTTTCTCAAAGATATAAGAACCTCGTTGCAATAAATTAAAACGAACATTAAATCACTCAATTAGTTACATGAATTATAAAATGACTTAGTCTAATGATTAGTCAGTTTAATACAAAACTTTGTGATTTTTTAATAATTTTTTAAACGGTTGATTTTTTTCAAGAAAGTGGATTTTTTTATAAATGGACCAGTTTGGATCGATTTTGCCCGGAATCCGACCCGGCCCATATCCAACCCTTCCCAAATTGAATTGACCCAAATTGATCATTGATTCGACCTAGTAAAAATGGAACGGGTAATGCCATGCCGGGTTGGGTCGGGTCGGGTGCTTTGAAACCCCTTAGTCACCGTCATAGGATTAAGAGTTATTTACATTTATAACACTGAATTTAGGTTGAAAGTGCCAATATAACCCCGCAATCTCAGAAAATGCCAATTTGACCTTAACAAATTATTGTATGTGCCAATTTGACCCTAATTTTCAAAAAATGTGTGCCGATATACTAAAAATCCCTATTTGCCGCAATGACCCTCTCAATTTCGGCAATGATGAAATAGGAAATGATTCCAATACCCTTGATCTAGAAGATGAAAATTTTATCCCTATAATACCCTTGCCACCACCTCCTCCACTATCTCTGCCACCTGCTCCACCTCCCCCAGCCCCATGCCCGCTCAGACCTCAGCGTCGCTCAGCCAAGCGTAAAAAAATCGAGACCTTCGCTCGCCCTCGTCCTTCCTGGGGTGAAATCGAGACAACATAACAGCCATCTCCCCGCTCGCCGCTCAGCCACACCCTAGCAGCTCCTCCTCCCTCTCCCCGCCGCCCTCACTGCTTGAAACCCTATCCCACTGCTCTCTTTTTCTCCCCTAACCCCATCACCTCCGAACCCTACCTCACCACACGACGACGATCTGGTGGGGTTTGGCGATTTCTTCCGAAACAATGAATCCACCATTGTGAGGATACGCGAGGGGTCATGAGGTGCGGTAGATATGAGGTGATTCTTACGAGGGAGGAGTGGTCACCGGTGGCGACAACGTAGTGAACGACGGTGAGAAGATGAAAAAACCCTCAGTCAGAAAGAAAACGAAGGAAACAGGGGAAAAGGGGGGTTAGGAAAAAAGGAAAGTGATTCTTACGAGGGAGGAGTGGTCACCGGTGGCGACAACGTAGTGAACGACGGTGAGAAGATGATAAAAACCCTCAGTCAGAAAGAAAACGAAGGAAACAGGGGAAAAGGGGGGTTAGGAAAAAAGGAAATGAGGTTTTCATATTTATCTTTTTATTTTTTTAGTTCAAGGGTAAAATAGTATTTTCCACAAATCCATTCCATTAGAAAATTGACAAAAAAGTCAGAGGAGTCGAAGGTTAGATTGACACTTTCTGAGATAGCAGAGTTATATTGGCACTTTCATGCTAAAGTCAGAGTCATTTTATCACTTTACTCTAGGATTAAAGTTGCAAGCATTCAAAAGGTTGGCATTAATAAACGGTTTTAGCAAACAAAACAGAGCAGTTGGCGCCAAGATGAGCCACTGCACTCTTGCTGTTAAAATAGATCTTTTAGTTGCATTAGAGTCATTCAGTTTTTGAATAAGATACAGTGAAAGCTCTTCTCATTTCAACCTATCCTTACTCTCTCTCTCTCAGAACTCTGGGTTTTCCTGTAAACTGATTAAAAATCACAACAATTATTCACTGGGTTGATGTTCTTTTTGTTCACTGCGCTTGTTGATCTGGCCTGATCGTAACAAAATATCGTGCCCATCTTCAGAATTATTAATTTACAGCCCAACATCCCGACAAATTGTGCCTCAAGTTTGACTAAACTTGTCAAAATTTTCAACTAATCATGCACTTTTTTAACGTGAAACCCATTGTGAATGGGGAGATATTTATTAGGCTCTCCAAACCTATTAGTAACTTTTGTTACTCAAAATAAATCATCGCCCGTATTTGTACAAAGGCAAAATGATTGCCTATTGCAAGCCGTGAGATCTAATTCTACCCAAAATTGAAAGTGTTTCCAAATGTAACACCTCCACCCCTGTGTCGATGTTAGACATTTGGCCAGACTCCCAAATTTTGAAAATCAAAATGTACAACATTAATGATCCTAAGTTCTGTTGAAGCACCAGTCCCTCTATGAAGCTGCATTTTGTTTTGAAATCACATCCGCAGTAGCCAATCGTGAAGTTTCCTGCCCTTTTGCTACCAATCTTGTCTTGTAAACATCACATCCGCAGCAGCCAATCTGCAGTTGTCAGTCCTTCTCTGAAGCTGCACTTTTTAATTTACATCCCATCTTCCCAAGTCTTGCATGTTAAACCATCAGCAGTATCGCATTCTCTTCAAGTAAGTTATTTGCACAATGATATCAAATAGTTAAATCAACAGTATGCCATTATTTCATTCCTACGTTTCTGATGTCAGGTAAGTTAATTCTATCGAGTTCAATCAAGGCTTTGATATTCTTGTACAAAAACATTACTTCAGTTTTTGGGTTCAGCGGCTGAGTTTGGGATTAATTGATTTCATTGAAGAATTTCCTACTGATTCTTTGGTGTAGCCTTACGTCAATTCTTGTTTGATTATTTTTCGTTTCGTTTTATATTATTAATATAAATATGTTTGTATATTATATTCTTTATATGTTTTGTTTAATTATTATGAATAGAAAATTTATATATCTGGCATGGAATAAGAAGCATTAGTTTAGGAATCGTGACACCTAATTGTTTTATAATTGATTCTTATGTGTTCTTGATTATTTTTTGTTTAATTTATTCTTGAGATATTTAAACCTGATCAACTTGAATATTATTGGGATATTGCTATCTAATTCCACAAATACGTAATTGTTGGAAAGGGTTGGTAAGACTGGAATAGCAACATGGGGAACAATTAAGTGTGTGTTACTACTTGCGAATACTTGGGTAATTGTTATATCAGGTTCTTTTCATTCTTAATGCTATCGAGGTGTGTATCTAGTTTAGCGAATACTTTCCGGAGGCATCTTGGTAAGAGAAATAATTGATTAATTATAATTGATCAATTGTCGACAAGGTAAGAAACAATTGGGGAGGTTAAGCGTACCTACTTTCCCATAACTAATAGATGTGTAAGGATTAATTCATTATTGCACTTATGATCATGTTTAACTAATGCAAGTTATTACGAGCTGATTATCTTATTCATATATTTTCTAGATATTTATATTTGTTAAATTTGCATTATTAATTTATATTTTATAATAGTTAGTTTGCATCACTAGTTGTTAGATAATCCATGAAAATTAAGGCGTGGTGGCTACACCAAAATTCTCTAAATTAGTTGGTATTTTATTATAGTTTTTGTTCCGTTCTTCGCGTGATCAACTCTACTTGCTACTGTATTAAACTCATCCGTAGAGTTTGCAGATTATTTCGGTGAGTGAAACAACGTTTACCATATTTCATCATGGTTAGCTCCTTAGCAGCGAATTGCCCACTGTATTGGTTTGCCACCACCAGCATGGAGTCCCATACGCCCGTAGTTTCGTCGCACCCAAATTTTTCGCTATCTTCATTCCGACTATGAACGCCTCAAACTCAGCTTCATAATCATTCTGTTTTGCGCACTTTACATGTAAGAGATCCTTGAGTTTTGAGACCACGTAATGTAATTGTAATTAGTTTACAATTCATTTTCTAGTTGAGTTTAGATCTTTTGTACTTCTATATAATGTAACCCAGAGCATGAATACAAACATACATTATTACCCTTATTTTCTACACCGCGTCATCACATTGTCATAATCATTCATTCTATACATTCATGAATCTATTCTCATTACCGCCTAGCCTTCACAACACTTTTCTCTATGAAACCTCCAAAGAGATTCTCTCGTCATTCCTTCATGGAACTTCTCTCATCACCACTATATCATATAATGTGTAAGATCTTCTATAAGTTCGATCTTCTAAGAACCATACCACTACTTGTTCGATTATCAAATTTTAATCTGATAGTGATTAGTTGCTAGAATGTTAATAGTCTTCTCTAGATCATTTTTTGTTCTGTTTATTTACATCTGTACCCTTAGAATCTAGCTATAAAATAGTTGTACAGTCTTTATAAAACTTATCAGTTAAATGAATTTCAATATGGTATCAGAGCATCCAAATTAATTTTCCACAGGTCGTTGGAAGGCAATGAAGACATCATAAAGGTCTGACTTACGGCGTAATGGATAATACCAAGTAAAGCGCAAAAAATCATCAATAAACACAGCCACAGTAGGAACAACCAGATTCAACAATAATGGGCGCAAGCTCCCCACAAGTTGCAATGAATCAAGGAGAATAAAGAATACGCTCTTTTCGAGTTTTCAACAAAAGAAAGATGTTTACTTTTAACCTTTTCACATGAATCACATAATGAAGGCTTAGGTAACAAAGAGGTAATAGAAAGTAAATCCTACTTATTCAACATGGAGATGGAATGAGAACTATGTCTCAATCTTGCATGCCACAGTTCAAATGAAGCTCGATTCTTGCGCGACTAAATGTAAGTCATAAAAGCAGCACCACTCTTGCCAAGAACATACAGACCATCCTCACATCGACCTCGGACCACAACCTTCTTTCCTTTGTCTTTTTAAGCAACCTTAACGTTTTTTTTGTGAAACTTTACCGCGTCATTTTCTTCTCCCTTACTGCTCTTTTTTTTCCTCAGAAAATCCTCACTCATGACTTTTGACTCCTCCCTTCCTCTCTCTTCTCTCATCCACCTTCTTCCCTTTTTAGCTCGGATGGAGAACCTTTCTCCAATCCTAAGCTCTACGATCAATTGTTATTGCCCTTCACATCACTCAGCCAGATATTACCTTTGCAATTAACTTCGTAAGTCAGTTTCTGCAGTATCCCCAGGATATGCATTATCAAGTTTTTACTCATATTCTTCGCTATGTATGTGGTACCCTTCACTATGGATTGATTTTCCTATCCCCTAGTGGTCCACTCCTAGTCTCCGGTTATTCTGATACTGATTGGGCGCGCTACCTTGAGACTCGCTGCTCCACCTACGGTTATGCTATTTTTCTCAGTGGTAATCTTGTAGCTTGGAGTGCCAAAAAGCAGCCCATTGTTTCTTGATCTAGTTGTGAGTCAGAGTATCGTGCTATGGCTAATACCACCGTTGAACCAGCTTGGGTGAGTGAGTTATTGAGAGATCTTCGTATACCTTTATCTTCCCCACCTCTTCTTTTAAGTGACAACAAAAGTGCCATATTTCTATCCCAGAATTCGGTTTCCCACAAGCGTGCGAAACACAGTGACATTGACTATCACTTTGTCTGTGAGCTTGTTTTCTCCAGAAAATTAATTACCCGGGATGTTCCTTAATCACTAAAAGTTGCGGATATTTTCACCAAGGGCATGCCTCATCCTATCTTTGACTTCTTTCGATCCAAACTTTGCGTAAAGACTCTACCTGCACTTCGCTTGAGGGGGTGATAGACTGATAGTGATTAATTGTTAGAATGTAAATAGTATTCTCTAGATCATTCTTTTGTTCTATCTATTTACATATATACCCTTTGAATCTAGCTATAAAAAAGTTGTATAGTCTTTGTAAAACTTATCAAACTTTAATATAATCATTACTCATTTTTTTGGTGAATTCCTATGTCTATTCGTATTGTTAGATTTATAGTATCACATTAATGGTTGACAGTTATATAACTCAATATATAAGATCATGAGTTACCCCTACATAGTACCAATTGGTTTTATGATATGAGCTCATGATCATAATATGGTATCAGAGCCCAAGGTTGGCACGTTACCCCTTTCTATCCACGTTTGTGCGATGATTCATGTCTTTGCAAGTGAGGGGACGTGTTAGAGTTAGAATCTCACATTGGTGGTTGACAGCCATATAACTCAATTAATATATAAGATCATGGGTTACGCCTACATAATGCCAATTGATTTTATGATAAGAGCTCATGATTTTAATCCGTATTAATTTATATTCATGTTGTAATATGTTAACGATCATTCTATATATGTGCAAGAGTTATACTTTTATTGATGATTTATTCTTGTTGAAATAGTTACTTGATATGCATGATGAATACAATAAACGGTTCTAGACATTCTGAAAACCAATGCTATATGACTATTTATCCACGAAAGTGCCAAAGGGAAGATTTCACTTTTAGTATGACAAATGACCGACAATGTTTAATTAGAGTAGAGAGCAGTTGACGTCTTGAGTGGTGCAAGTGCCACTAAGGGTCACCAGTGGGATCAGTGATGCATTGGATCACATGAAATTTGGGTATGCTCACCATCACTTTTGGTGTTACACATGCGCACCAAATCTTGTGGTCAAAGCTCAAAGCAAAATCACAGCTCCATCCAACTTATAGGAGTAATATTCTTCTCATTATTTCATAAGTTATATGTTTTAATTTATGTTTAATTAAGCACTAATAATAATTATATACTATCTCTAAGCCAGAGGTTCCTATTACTCATTCCGATCAACTTCAAACTACGCACTTACTTTTTGAACACTGTTGTCTATTAAAATTTGACCACATATTTGAATAGGTATATGAGTAACAATATTATCATATGTAATATTATTGAATTCTTCGTAACAAAAAGTTTCTAAATATCAACTTTTTATTTATCGTTCGTTATTATACGCAGTTAAACAAAATAATAGTCAAACATATTTTCTGCATAGCGTGATAATGATTAATGTACAATTTGAGCTGGAATAGAAGGAGTATCTTTTGCACGAGCATCTATGTATGTGGATATGGGAGATTGAAATGAGGTGGCTAAATTTCATCCACAAATTTTAGTTCAAATAAGGAAACTGTCAAAATAGAAACCTTTGATCCGACAAAAATAAAAAGTAGCAACTTTTGACTGTGATGGAAGGAGTATGAAAATATAGTATTTAAAAAATAAATATTATTATAAATTTAATAAAATTTTACATCATTATATTATTATTTATACTGAACTTTATGATTAAAAGATTTTGAAAATCATTACATTCTGAATCGAAGGAGGTAGAGGTTAGTATTGTGGCGTGATAGAATTTCTCATTCATGTGCTGAAAATTTTGCTGATTGATTAATTATTATGTACTATATATGATCATTATCTCAGTTGGGGGACCAACTTCATTTTCATAACCTAATCCTTACCAGCATCTTAATCGAGCTTTCCTGCGAAAATGTTTCACTGTCCCTAGTTGCATGCATGTATCTGCAGAATCTGGATCTACGCTCTGGTTATTATTATATTCGAATTTTTTACTAGTATTTAAAATTTATAAATAATCAGGTGCATGCATGGGTTATCGTTACATGCATGTACTGAGTTGAAATAGATTAATCTGTATTTTCTTTTGCATTTTTATACTTCCCACTTGTATTTGCACTGTAATTATTTTCCCGTTGTTCAAGAAACATGCTTAATCGTGAATAAGTTTACTCAAATATAATAACGATAAATAAAAAGTTGATATTTAGAAAATATTTGTTGATACTAATTGTACAATATCACCTACGATAATATTAATCCTCTGATAGAGAATTAAAACATATTTCTATTTAAATATGCATCAAACTTTAATAGAGAATAGTGTCAAAAAATTAGAAATGCAAATAGAACGGGTATGGAGTGAGTATATGTTTTTAATCCTCTGGAGGAGTAACAATAGAACGGGTACGGAGTGAGTATATGTTTTAATAAGGACTAGCGACATGTGCGGTGTTTGTGAATCATATTTAAAAATATATATTATTCATATTTTCTTGGAAAAATGACCAGCAGTGATTACAATAAGTGGAATTGATATTCAATTCAACTATCATCTAGCAATAATTAACCTATTGTATATTTGTGAATCACATTTAGATATAAGTATATTATTATTTAATTTGTGACATTCTACTTCCCCTACCGCACGAGTTTTGGGATATTTACTTTTTCAAAGTCAAATTTGTTAAACTTTAACCCTTAATATAAATTACATATAAAGTATATAATAATTATATTTTGTTAGATATTGTTAGATTCGTCTTTAACATCAATTTTCTAAACATCAATTTTTATGCAAAATCGTTTCATGTAGATAAAGATATGGACAATCAAACTTAATTATTGAATACCGAAAAAATAAAAAAAAATCATTATTCATGGGACAAGGGGAATATCATTTACCAAATATAGTTGTGACCTTATTTTGGTGATGATTCAATGAATATGTTTTATGTATAGTTTGGATGGATGTATTATATAAGTTTAACAATGAACACCTTATATACATATTTGATGATGAATGAAATTTTAATATAATCTTACACAATTGTTTTTGACTTGCTATTTTATGTAAGTTGATATGGTAAGGAATAAGCGTGGAAAAGTAAGAATTTTTTTGGGAAACAGTGAATCCAATATGAATTTGTAAGTTTAAATGGATAGTGTGAGAGTTTAACAACATATCCTTTGCTATTTTAAATAATTTTCAAATTATGTCATTTTATTGAGATAGACGAAAAAGAAAATCGTGTCATTTTATCCAAAACGGAGTATTATACTTCATCTATTGAACTTAATTCAGACGTAGGTTTGTATCCAAAAAAATAAAAATCAGACGTGGGTATTTGTTTGTTACATGACATTCTTTTTCATTTATACCCATATTTCGTGAAATTCACCGTAGATATTTTAATTGTAAAACTAAAATAGTTTTATGTGTATTTGATTGTTTTGAATTTGAATTTTTTATTTTTTTAAAACCCAAGCAATTAAAAGAGTTCATCATAATCAATTGGCATTCCCAGAAAATGAGAGGGTGGAGTGTTGCATTCCATAACAAATATTCACTTATGTCTTGTAACTCATCATAGTTGTACGTTGTTCACACATCCATTAACACAAGAAAATAATAAATTTTACAAGAGTTTAATTTCCAACAATACAATCTATGAGTAGAAGAGTAAATAATACTTTTTCATAGTTTCAAACTCCAGTTTCCATAAGGTTGAATTAAAGAAGTACTCTCTAAATATTAATATGACAAAACCAACATCTCTATCACGTGCGACCTGAAGAACCTAAATGTGATGTAGCTTACAAGAGATGAGGATGAGAGAAAGGAGGATGAATATTCTTCTGAAAAAATTAATCAAAGGAACAGGTTAATACAAAAAATAACAGAGATTCAATCTGAACAAGTGGAAAAGGAAAAATTGAAAAAGAAAAGGAAATGAATGGTGAAAAGGGGTCATTGATTCATAGTAATTTCATATCAAAAAGCCAAAATTGGCTAAGAAGCTGCATTATGTTTGAGCAGAATGCACATTCAGAAAAAAGAAAACAAAAATTAACCTCAACAAGAAGTGCATCCCTGACTGAATATCTCAAACTAAACCATTAAGAAATAATGAAATGAAGAGCGAACATCAACAATGAGAAAGTGATGCGAGTTCAAACCAAATAATTTGAATGTCTTGTGAAGAACTACAAAGATGGCATAAACCCGATCAACAATATAACCTTATATAATAAGAACATAATATGATCAATCGAAAGCAACCAACGTTATAAACAGACTCAGAAAAATCAACTGGAATCATACGTAAACAATCCATTTCACTTACACTTTCTACCAATGCAGATCAGGAGCAGCAGAACAAGAGAAATATTTTTCAAAAATTAATTGAATTACTCAAATACTAAACTCGATGATGAAACTTTTGTCTGACATGATCTGTGATGGTAAACGGTACCCGAGCAGAAACTGTGGATTCGACCTAGCAGATGAGGTTATAAGAAGATAGAATTTCAAAAAAATAGTTGAAAAGGGGAAAGCAACCTAATGCTCATTTAATAGCGGTTGGCTCCCTTTCCAGATTTTCCTCGAGCACTTACCAAAGGAGTATTTTGGATTTTAGAGCAGGAGAACACAAACCTATGTACTTCTCCATAAAGGACTTCTAACCTAGATGAGTCACCACCAGGAGGAAAAGCCTCCTGAATCCATTTTATGCATTTGTAAACACTAATTATCATTATGGTCTCCTATTTTCTTCATGAGGCAGAGTAACAGTAAAAACATCACCATGAAGAAAACTACTAACTAGATCCATGGTTGGAGAGAGGGATCATCCCCTTGAAATTCATCGATGGCTTCAATTAACCTTATGTCATATTCAGTAGAAAATATTTAACCCGAGAAACATGGGGGGAAATGAAAGAGAAATGGATGGGTGTTGACCTGCGGTTCTGAAGAAAGGAAAATGGGAAACGCATTAGTGTGAGATTTGAACTACATGAAATTCATCTCTCTGATCCCATCTTCACTAAATCGCCTGTCGGGTAAAGACACAAGTTGGGTTTGAAATGACGAGGAGAGAAAAAGAGAATCGTACAGGGTCTGAAAGTAGAAATATAAACATAGATCAAGTGGAAGAAGAATAAGATAAGAATCCCTAATTTCAGGAGAAAAATACGTCTTCGATTTCGGAATAATCGCGCGGCAAGAAGAGGGAGGAAGAAGGAAGTATGAGAGAGGATTTTATCACCATCTGGAAAAGTCCCAAATACCATTGAAAATCAATATATTTATGAAACTGTCAATCGTCAACCAAAGTAATGTCTTGCTTTATAGTGCCATTAAAGATAAACTATTATTCCCTCTGTTCCAACTGAAATTGCACTCTTACTTTTTTTGAAATTATTCTTTATCAAAGTTTGATCGCATATTTATATAGATATATGAATAACAATATTATCTTATATATTATTGTTCAATTCGTCGTAAGAAATAGTTAATTTCTAAATGTTAACTTCTTATTTGTTATTATTATACGTAGGTAAATATATTAATAGTCAATTTTTTTTAAAACCGTGCTAATAATTGGTGTGCAATTTGACAAAGGGAGTAGAAATCGGCAAATAAAAATGACTATGTTAGGATAGATAAGAATCAAGAAGATATGATTTGATTACTCTTCCATACATAGATATGTTTTAGAGTCATAGTAGAACTCTTCATGCTTTGTACTTGTAATCTATTTAAACCTATTTCTGACATGAATAATATCATCCAGAATTCACTCAAACAGTTGAACATTGAATAGTGACAGAAAGTGAAGTAGGAAGTTTGAATTGGGACAGAGGGAAAACTAGCGGTGTGTTGTTTGTATAGCTTTTGATGAATCGTCTCTAAGTAAGTGTTTTCACCCCTTTGTGGCCTGCATGTATGTTGCCATCCTTTCTATTCCCAGCAAAGATGCTTCAGTTTCCATGAAATAATCCATTTTCCTTTTATCATTTGTATCACCTGCACAGAGTCAGATTCTATACCCAAAGGCTTATAATTTCTGATTTTACATAATCTAATTCCTGATATGATTACCTCAAATGATGTGGTTGCTTTTGGGATGATCTCTAAAGCTATCAAAGAGATTGAATATTTAGAGTCTCTTACGCCAGCATTTGTCTGTGTTACAACTGAAAATGTAGCATTTGAATTCAATTTGACCATATATACGACTTAATGATTTTCTACTGTGCTATTTTTGTGAAATGAGAGATAACTCTTCATAATTAGAAAATCACTTTCATTGTGGAGGATTATTGGGTAGACAATGAAGATGTCCAACAAATAAATTTGTATAGTTAAATAACTAACGCCATTGGTGGAGGAACTAGAGGAGAAAGTGGTGATCAAAGACGGTTCTATCGAAACAGAGAAGACACTTTAGAACTGCCTTCTCTGTCTCCGTCTCTGATAGATTTCGATCAAAGGCAATTCTAAAATTCTCTTAGTTTAGGGTATGAAATAGGTTCCGAGTTCGGAACTTATTTCTAATCCTCTAAAAAAAAAGTTCCTGGCAACTAGCAAACAGAAATACGTTTTGTATATGAATTACTGTTAATATACAAACAATACGGAGATCTGGGAAGGAATATAAAAATACATAGAAAAACAATAAAAAATATCATAATCCTCAGTTGCGGCGGTGGCGGACCTTCAATGGTGTCGGGCCCTCCTTGCAGCGGTGGCGGACCTTCGATGCGATGCGGCGGTGGAAGACTCAGTGGTGGCCGATGGCGAAAGACGCGCCGGCGGAGGCGCAAGACCCAGCGACGACGGGTGAGGCTTGAATAAGCGGCCGGTGTTCCCGATGCGGCGTCGGCGATGGCGAAAGAGCCAGTGGCACATCGAGGGTCCGCCACCAGCGGAGGTGGAGGACGTGGTGGTGGAGCGGAGGGTGGGCAAACGGCGGACTGGAGAGTAGAGAACAGAGTGGGAGGCGGGGGGGGGGGGGGGGGGGGCTGGGCGGCG
>JAULKM010023670.1:0-14049 GCA_032355605.1 Rubia tinctorum
TTTGGTTGAATGACATATATAGGTGCTAATACTGGTGCCTATGACCGGAATAGTAATTTTTGCATTTAAAATTGTGGAGAAAAAATATCTAGCACATATACCGGTAATAGGATTGCATTTAATTTAAAATTTTAAAAATATACTTTGAAGTAGCACCACGCAGATGCATTATAATTGTATAGGCACCGATATGTTGACGAATACCAGTGCTCGATACATAGATTTTTTTCAAAATTTACAAGCTATAATAGGAAAAAAAGTTTTGAAAAATGGGTTTACAGTATGAGTTACTCTAGAACATCAACTAGCGATTTCCAACATTTCACCAAAAAATTGATTTATTTAATATTTTTAGGTTTTTGGCAACAGTAACAAAAATAATGTATTTTGGAGTAATGGATAATAGGGTAACACAATTTTTTGCCACATTGCAATTTTCCAAAACCGCACAGAAGTAATCAATGTTGACTTTCAAGACCATTCTGTTCGCCCATACATGCCCAAATTTCAAAGTTGCAATCTTATATTATTGAATTTCATTTTGGTGTAGCCAATTTCATGATTCAACAACTCCAACTTTCTTGGAGGGGTCTAAATGAAAAAAGTAAAAACTTTACTCGTAACTCCAAATTGAAATCCGGTCGAAAGTGATGCTGCCTTATACACCCCATTGTATTTTCCAAGTACTTAATAAAATATTTATCAACAATCGAGCATAATAACATATCCGTAATTATTATCGATTTCCTTTTCTTATTTCGAAGTAATCAAATTTAAATTACTCTAGAACATGTATTAACACTTTTCAACATTTCACCAAAAATAATTTATTTAATATTTCTATATTTAAGCAAGAATAAAAAAACGTATTTTGGAGCAACGGATAATGGGGTAACACAATTTTGGGCCACAATGTAATTTTTCAAGACTACATAGAAGTATTCAATATTGACTTCCGAGGCCCTTATGTTCATCCATCCATGCCCATATCGCAAAGTCGCAATCGTACATTATTGAATTGCATTTTGGTATCGCCAATTTTTTAATTCGACAATTCCAACTTTCTTGGAGGGACTAAGTGCAAAAAGCACAAACTTTACTCGTAACTCAAATTGAAATCCGCTCGAACGTGATGATACCCTATACACCCCCATTGTATTTTTCAAGTCCGTAACAAAATATTTATCAATAATTAGGCACAAGAACATGTCTGTAATCATTTTCGATTTCTCTTTCTTACTTCTAAAAAATCAACTTTAATTCTCTCTAAAACATATACTAGCGTTTTACAACATTTCACCAAAAAAATATTTATTTTGTATTTCTATATTTACGCAAGAATAACAAAATTTGTGTATTTCAGAGAGAAATATAATGTCGTAACATTTTTTGGGGCCATAGCGTAATTTTCCATAAATATGTTAGAGGCGCTTTTGTGCCTACTGTCTTAGTTGAATAGCAGTGTTGAGTATTCATTGAATTCAATTCACTTTTTAAAAACTTTAGTGCATTTTTGTGTTGTAATAAATATTTTATTCTAATTTTTTAAAATAAAAAACTAGTGAAGTCCCACCGCGCGTTGCTCGGTATTATTAATTAAAAATTGGAATTATTTTTGTGTACTTTTTGTGTTTTACATTTAAATTTAAAATAAATAATTTTATTTACAATTTTGAAGTTTAGTCATTTAAAAAACTATATGACTAATGAAGTGAAATAATTAGTCTAGTTAGAGATCGTTACATATTAAATACAATAAAATTGATTATTTTTATTGTATTTTATTTAAATTATTTATAAATAATTATTTATTTTTTAAACTATTTAAAAAGTTATCATAATTATATATATATATATCTCACTAAATAAAATTAAATATCAAATATTCTTATTAGTCGCACTAATTATAAAATACCCTCATTTAACAGTTACTCGATCTATAACAAGAATTTGTGATAATTTGTTAAATATTATTTTTACAATACTTTTCAAACTAATTTTTGAAATTAATATTTAGTCTACTATCTATAAATACTAATTCAAAATCATAATTTTAATTATCCATCTCTCTTTATTTGACTATTATTCATTAGATTTATAAATTTAGTCGTGTGCATTTTAACTTGTGTGTTCAGATTTGTTATGAGCTGACTTTATATACCAGTAATCATATCTGTAAACTTGTAATATATAAAAATTACTCCACTTTATTCTAATAAATATGCCTAAAGAATTTATTAGTTTGATTCATAACCAAGTCGACTTGATTCCTTATTATATGTTAATTGACTTTTTATAACTAGATCTGTTTTGGGCTGGTTACATGTAAGGTTATATAGTTGATTTATTGGGTATTAGGTTTGGATTGAATTGGGTTCGGGTTGGATCAAGTTTAGGTTAGATCGAGTTTGGGTTGATCCCGAGTTCGGGTTTAGGTCGGGTTTAGGTCGGGTTTGGGTCCAGATTATCGGGTCATATTCAAGTTTCGGGTTAAATTGGGTCGTGTCGAATTTGGGTACATACCAGTATTTCTCGGGTCAAAATTGGGTTTCGGGTTGAGTGCAGTCGTGTCAGGTCAGGTTGGGTCAATATTTCTCGGATCAGATCGGATTGGGGTTGATTTGGTTGTGTCGGTACGGATCGGGTTCTCTGTTTGGGTTAGAGATTGACATCTCTAAATGTACCCTTATTCAAAGTATATATACGAAATGGTAAATATACGATAATATTACTATGCTAAGACACATATTCTTACATCCATGTGCATACTTATCGATCCCAGCATAATTTGGAAAAAATATAGGGATCAACTCCCATAAATGCCATGGTATGTCTCCATTCTATTCATTCTAATCTCAGTATTTAGATCAAACATTTTTTGTATGACTTTAGTATCAAAGAGTCTTCCTCCCGGCACCCTGGGGCTTTATCTAGCAAGTTCGACACTCAAGAGAAAGGTTTGGCCAATAAGTTGGTGTCCACCCTACATCACATGTCAATCAGATTGTTCGACACCTGAAAATTAACTTTCTTCTTGTGAAAATCATGACCACTTGGCAGAGGTCAATGTGTCACGCATCAATATCACTACACCAAACGGGGATCTTCTACAGCTGTAACACTAATTGATCCAAAGTGCGATTCATTTTGTCCAATCCGTAAACACCTTGAATTTGCACTCTTACTTTTTTGACACTGTTCTCTATCAAAGTTTGACCACATATTTGAATAGCTACATGAACAATAACACTACCATATATGATATTGTTCAATTCATCGTAACAAGTAGTTTCTTAATATCAACTTTTTATTTGTTGTTATTATACGTAGGTAAACATATTAATGGTCAAACATATTTCTTAAACAACGTGATAATAATGAGGGTGGAAATTCAGTTGGGACAGATGGAGTATAACAATAATTCTTAACTTATTAATTATTATTGGTAGACATTCAACATTTATATCTAATTAAAAATAAAGATGAATACTCCCTCTGTTTCTCTATTACTGGCACAATTTCCTTTTTGGCTTGTTTATTTTGTATTGGCACACTTTCCATTTTTGGTAATATTCATTCAATTTCATCCACTCATTCAACAGTCAATTTCATCCACTCATTCTCTCCACCTAAATCCAAGCACATAAACATATGATGCCACTTATAGAGAAACAGAGGGAGTAATATAATAGCATGTGGGACAGAGGGGACAATTATCCCCAATAACTATCGAGACCCATTAAATACAAGATAATGGGATGGAAATTTCCCATTATTTTCTAGTTTGGGATTGTGATCAAATGAGTTTTATAGTATTGGGTTACCAGGAGAAATGAGATTGGGATCCCAATCTTCCAATATACCCATTTAAAATTGGATAATTATGGGTACCCAATTAATACCCAATCAATTCCTGTGTTTTGATTAATATATTTTTTTAGTGTAATTAGACTACACTCAAGCGTGAATATTTGTTACTCTTTTTTCAATATTTTTATAGTTACATTTACCAAAGTTCATCAAACTCCTACTGTGACTATAAACGAGTTTGTTCGAATTCAAATCGTTTAAAATACTTCAAACTCAGTTCGATTCGATTGAAACTGTAAAATCATGATTCACCTCGACATCAAGTGAAATTAATTTAGTTCGAACTCGAAATCGAGCCATGAATAAATATATTATATTATATTTAATAAAAATGATATATATAATATGCTGGCTCTGTAAACTCGACGAGATTAACGAATAATATTAGTTGGGTTCGAGCTCGAACTCGAATACTGTACAAGCTCGATCAAATAGGAATTCAAGTCAAGATTTGACCAAGCTGTTCGCAAGAAGTTTGCTTCATTTACACCAAAACTATTCATGAGCTCGAGTTTTGTCACGTTAGGGATGTAAACGAACCGAAGTGTTTACGAGAATCTCTATCAAATCTCGACTCGAATTCAAGTTTGACAGAATGAGAGCGCACTTGAACCAACTCACATAGTATTTGAGTTTGAGCTCGAGCTCAAATTCAATTAACACTAGTCATTAAACTTGTCAAATTTATTGAGCCAACATAATATATATTTAATATAATTGACTAAAAATATTAAAATGTATATTAAAATAAAATTTATATTTAATCACGGTTCGAGTGCAAAATCAAAATGGAGCTCAAATCGAATTAAATTCACTCAAAATGGAACTTAAGTCAAACTAATTTCATTCAAACTCGAACTTGAACCAATATACTACAGGTTCGCACGAGTTTGAATCGAGTTGGAACTCAAGATATTTTAAACGAGCTGAATTCGAATTAGTAGTTGTTCGTGTTCAACTCGACTCATTTATGGTCCTAAGTGTTGTAGAAATAAAATGAAAGGATAATTTTACCCTATACGGTGGCAGATTGATGTATAATTTAAACATGTGAATGAGTTACGCTCTGTCTAATAACACCTGACAATTAGGCTACTAATTTATACATGTGTTAAAGATGTATAATTCATGAAATATGCATTTAATTTGATAATTTTGGGTATTTATTGAGTATTTGTTGGGTTCCCATTGAGTTAACATAATTTGGGACCCATTGGGATCAAAATTTCTCATTAATATAATCATTATCATCCCGGCCAATTCCAAAAGCTAATATGTATATAATACCCGATCTCATTAATTACCCATTTATTAATTTATCATCTCATTTCTTCCCAATCCCTCCCAATTGACACCTCTGTGTGGGGCCTATCAAGCAACACATGAATGTCCATTGGGAAAGTGTGTAGCTTGCCACATCATTAGTTTGAAGAGGTGATATGGCAAGTCAAGCTACAAGCTCTTGCTCAGATTTTTTCTCTCTTTAAAAATTGATTCTTCCGCTTCTCTCTATGATATGGCTACCGTTAACGTCTAAAACTGTCATTTTCTAGCCGTTATTTCCCTCGACGGTCACCTTCTCACCGGAATCACCTCTCTTCTCCGATAACTATAGCGGCTCCTCCGCCTGGAGGTTGCCCGCCACCCTCTTATGTCCAATTCTGCAATCCACCTACCTATGCTTCAATTCTACAATCAAAGCTAACTATGAAATCTCCCTCTTCTCAAATTCCAATCCCCAAAAACTCGTATGGAGGAAGAAAAGCATGTCTCTTCTCAGATGACGATGTTCAGGGACACTCGGCGCCGTTGAAGCTATGCTTAATTGGTAAATTCAAATACGGAAGACTAGGCATGGAAGTTATTCTTCGTTCTTTCTTTAATATGGGGTTTAAAGGTGATGTAAGAGTTGGTCGATTAGACAATAGGCACATACTGATTAGGTTTGAAATTGAGGATGATTTCAATTTGTGTTGGATTAAAGGAAAACTTAGGATTCAGGAGTATATTGTCAGATTTCGCAAATGGACTCCATTTTTTTTAACCCTGATAAGGATGCCCCTTTTGCTCTTGTTTGGATCTCTATACATAGTCTCCAGATTTTATTTGACTAAGGAAGCCACTAAAATCCTAATGGAACAATTTGGTGAACCGATGATGGAGGATAGACCAAGTAAGGAATTTTTGAGACCCTCTGTCATAAGATTTTGTGTTCAACTGGACCTAGCAGTAAACCATCCTGATAAGATAAGACTGGGATCTGAATTTGAAAGCAAATGATGTAGGGTAGAATATAAGTGGAAGCCATACTATTGTGGTAATTGCTTCCTCATAGGACAACAGTGTAGAAAGCTAACAAAAAAGACAAGGATTACTATGAAAGATAAGACTGTCAGGAAGTACACAGGAATGGCTCCTCCTGGTATGGAATGGAAAAAGGTTGGAACTGATGCTAGATTGGCTGCACATACCTCGGAATTGTCAATATCACAGAAGCAAAAAAATGCTAAAGAGGCTGATTTGGGCTACAACCAACAAACTGCAATGAATCAAATTACTCCTCATATTACTCTTCAGACTGATAACCAAACTCCTATTGATCAGTCAATAGTCCATAATGTGATTCTACAAGCTGCTCAAAACTCACATCCAAATGAAAGGGAGAATTTCACAGGGAGGAAAAGAAGATGCTCCAGCTGATGAACAAGAAATCAAGCTTCAAATTTTGAAAGATGATCTCATGATCTCCAACCATCTTTCTAACTCTTATCATTTCATTACTACCCCTAATAAGAATAACATGTTTCCTGCTAATTCATTATCGTTCTCACAGGGATATAGATACAAATTCCTACAACAAGATGCCAGAGAGGAAATGGGCTCAAGCAATCCATCAAACCTATCAATCACTGGATCAGCACAATCTTATAAATTAAGTTCTTTATTGGCTGGAAAATCCCAGGTTCCATCTAATCTTACTTCTGGTGAAAATGATCATATTGAGTCAGTTTCAGATGATGACTTACATTTTAAATATAGATGGAAATGAAGCTGATATAATGCATCATGATGCTATCACAGAGGGATTACCAATTGATAAGTTATCTGAGAATAAAAAGAAACACAAAAACTATTTTACAGGGATTAACATGATCCTTAGGTCATCTCTTAGAAGTAGACAATCCAATTATTAAGCACAAATATGTAGCTAATGTTTTGATATGGAAGGCAGGAGGATATGGTACCGCTTTACATGGGTTAAACAATCTGATTAGAATTCGCAAAGTGGACATACTAGGGTTGATAGAACAATTGCATCCCAATACTAAAATTAATCATCTCAGCAGGACTTTAGGCTTCATCAATTATAATGCATGCAATAATAACAAAATTTGGTTAATGTGGAGAAACAATTTTAATATAACACATAATCAGCAATTCTTATGATGCACCATAACAGATAATAACACAAATGAAGATTGGATAGCTGCCATAATCTATGCACAACAAACTAGAGACCTGAGAAAACTCTTATGGTCAGATCTGAAGAACTTACAGGTAGCACCTACCATTTACATAGAAGACTTTAATGCTATTAGGAATCTAACAGAGCATAAAGGTAGGAAAACACCCCTACAAGGTAGTATCTCAGACTTTAGAAACTTCATTAATAATTTAAAATTGCTAGAGATACAAAATGTAGGCTCCTAATTCACATGGTCAAATAATAGACTAAAAGATACACTTTTTAAGAGACTTGATAGGGGTTTGGAAAATCAGGAATGACTTAAAATTTATCCTAACTCTTCTATACAAATCCTAAATAGGGCTGGTTCAATAATTAATAACCAAATATGCCACCCAAAACCTTTTAGATTTCAAGAAATGTGGATAAATAGAGCTGATTTTATGGATATAGTTAAAGAAGATTGGGACAAACCAGCTAATGGCACTCCAATAGCAATTCTAAGTACAAAACTTAAAAGACTTACAATAACAATTAAAGAATGGAATAAAAATCTATTTGGAGATATTTTTAAAAACTTGAAAGAGTCAGAGGAGAGAGTTAGATTAGCTGAAGAGACATATCAGGTTACACCAACTGAGAAGGCTTATATTGAGGTTAAAAATAGACGACAATACTGACTAGGGCAACTAAATAATATGAACTATTTTGGAAACAAAAATCAAGGATTAAATGGCTTCAAGAAGGTGACTATAACATTGTCTATTTTCATAAAACTTGCACTAAAAGAACAACAAATCTAAGTATTAATAAAATCAAAACACAACATGGAAACTGGATTACAGACCCTAATGAAATTCAAACCGAGGGTGTTAATTTCTAATAGGAATTGCTGAGTGAATCTAATAATGACATATCAGGAGAATATGGTAATTTCTTTATTAAAAACATTCCAACGGTGATTAATGAACATGATAATCTTGATTTAATCAAACATATTAATGAGTGTGAATCGAAAAATGTTGTTTTTGGATTAGGCAAACATAGTGCTGCATGTCCAGATGGTTTTAATGGAGTTTTCTTCACCTATTGTTGGAATATAATCAAACAGGATCTTCTTAAAGCTTTCAATCAGATTAGAAATGGCACAAAAATTCCTAAATGCATTGCCTCAACCTGGATAACCTTAATACCTAAGAAGAAAAACCCTTCTAGCTTCTCAGAATATAGGAAAATTAGTCTTTCCAATTTCACTAATAAAATCTTCTCAAAAATAATGATGAAGAGGCTAAAACCTAAAATGGATAAGATAATATCATAGGAGCAATCTGCATTCATGCAAGGTAGAGAGATTTCTGACAACATCATTTATATGCAGGAACTATTTAGATTTCTCAATAGGAATAATAGGGACCCTAACATTATTATTAAGTTAGACATGCAAAAAGCCTTTGATAGGGTATCCTGGGGCTTTCTCAATTCCATCCTTCTCAAATTTGAATTTAATGGGATTTTTGTTAAGCTAATTATGTCTAATATTAGTGCTGCTTGGTTCTCTATTTTAATCAATGGTAGTCCTGTAGATTTCTTCAAATCAACAAGAGGGATTAAGCAGGGTGATCCTATATCTCCTTTTCTATATAACATCTTAATTGAATCCTTTTCCAGAACCTTGAAACATGTTGTAAATTTAGGACAAATCAGGCCCTACCAAATCCCTAATAGATTTGTTCAACCAACACACATAATATATGCAGATGACACGACTATGTTTACTACTGCTGATGCTAAAAATCTAAGGAATCTGAAAAAATACCTACAAGCTTATGAACTTGCATCTGGACAAAAAATTAATTATCAAAAAAGTGAATTCTACTTAAGAAATGAGATTTCTAACACTAAAATACTGCAAATAAAAAGAATCTTAGGGATGAACCAAGGTAAGACTCCAATGACATATTTAGGAGCCCCTATATTCCAAGGCAGAATTAAAAATGACCATTTCAGCCCCTTAATGAATAAAATTGAAAGTAAAATCACAAATTGGAAAAATAGGTGGCTTTCACCTGCAGGTAAGCTCACATTAGTTAATTACAGCCTTTACTCCCTAGGCACACATATTTTCACAGTTCTTAAGCCAACAAAGCATGTAGTCAAACAGATAGAATCAATAGTTGGTAACTTTTTCTGGGGGGAGAATGATGAGGGTAATCATAAAACTACACTTGAGAGCTTGGACAAAATGTTGCATTCCAAAGGAAGAAAATGTCCTAGGAGTTAGAGATCTTACCACTATAATAAGAGCTTTATCAGCAAAATTGTGGTGGAGGTTGCAACATAATAAAACTTTATGGACTAATCTCCTGTGGCTCCTTAATGATTCTTCTCATACATCACACACTAGAACAAGGATTGAATTAATCACTAGAAAATGTAATGCAAACTCACATATCATCTATGGATTAGGACTTAGTAGTTTCTGGAACTCAAACTGGCTTGGTCATGGAGCTTTATTTTATAAATGGCCTGACCACATTGATCTTCCATTTTCTGGACTTACAATTTCACAGTCTATAAATGAAAAACAAACATAGTTACCTTCTTTGGAGCCTTATTTGGCTACCAGTGATATTTCTCTTTTGCAGGAAGCTGAACTCAAAGCCAAACATGATGATTGGCTAATCTGGAGACCATCTGCAAATGGAAGATTTACAACTTCATCGGCCTACTTAACTTTCAGGTTCAAGAGACATAAGGTGGCTTCACTCAACCAAGTGTGGAACAAAAATATTCCGGGGGAGTTATCTATCTTTATGCGGAGACTTATGAACTCACTTTTACCATTTGATGACATGCTAATGCAAAAAGGTTTTTACATGGTTTCTAAATGCATCAACTGTGAAAATTCATATTCTATTCAGCACTTCTTCAATAACTGTCATCATACTACATCTGTTTGGTCTGCTTGCATAACTTAATTGGTATTAAAGATAGAGCATTTCACTCAATATAGGATAGAATTTCTTTTTACCTGACTTTTCGGGGTCAAACTAAAACTCAGAATAAGGTGGTCAAATTTTTTCCAATAATAACTTTCTGGAATCTTTGGAAGATGAATAATAAAATATTATGTGAGGAAGACGATTGGAACACTAAGTCTTTAATCCTCAACATAAAAAATGAGGTTAAACTCACTCTAGCAGCAAAACCTTTAACTGCAGACATTAAGGAGGAAAAATTATGGGTCTTTAGGGACTGTCATGTTTTTTAAGAGGAAAAAAAGGAAGGTGCCAGAGTTAGTCTATTGGTCTAAGCCAACCACTGATTTCAAAATCAATGTAGATGCTTCTTAGTCTAGACTAGATCATTCTGCTGGATTAGGCCTAATTACTAGGGATAGAGATGGAAATTTTATTAATGCCTATGCTGAATCTCAGTTGGCTATCTCCCCTTTACATTCTGAACTTCTAGCTATTCATATAGGAATCAAACATCCAAGGAATTTTTCTAATTCCTTAGTACAAATTGAATCTAATTCTTTATTAGATATCCAATTCATCACATCACCTGTAAAAGCTCTGTGACATTTGTATTCACTATGTTGCAACATAAATGAAGTGTTGATAAGATCTATGCAAGCCTGAATTTCACTAAGAGAGAGGGTAATCTAGCAGCTGACTTCTTATCTAAGGAAGCACACAATTTGATAAGCCAAGATTTTACGTGGGATAATTTGAAAAATGAGCTTAAAGAAATTATATTAATGGATAAGAAATACATCCCTATTCTTAGAATCAGGTTTCCATGATATCATGGAGTTGACATTGGGTTGATTTCCACTCTTTCTGTGATTCAAGCATCCTACAATGTGCATTCATGCATTTGAAACTCAAGGATCAGTTGCTAGTGAGTAATTTTTTCAATTATGTTGCTAGGTTGGTCTTTTTTAACTGGTGTAACTTCTTTGGACCTCTGCACATGATGTTTTCAGAGCTCTTCTTGCCTCTTTGAAGGGACCCCTCTTCCTCTTGCCTCTTCCCTCTGTATTGTATTGGATTGGATGCATCTTTTTCTTTTACTGGAGATGTTTGTACAACCTCTTTTCAAGCTTCTCTTCTGCTTTTTTTAGAAGAAGGTTATAAGATTTTGGAATGCTTCCTGCACTGCCTCCCTTCAAGCTTTACTTCTGCAGTTCTTTTTCTGAAGAAGGTTTCTTGCAACTTTAGATTCTCTGCTATTTACCTAAAAGGTTTATATGTTCAATGGATACTGAACCTATTTTGTATAGATCATTACTACAACGCTCTTTGTACAATGATATTTTCTCTTGTTTGATCTTATTATATATCTAGCCTGAATCGATTAACACGGGAGGTGGAGATCGATTTCAGGAATCATATCCAAATAGATCACTTGAGCTTCTTCTAGGGCAGAACTAAAGTATCAGGCTCTTGTATCATGTACTTCAATATTTGCTTTACTGTTTTGGGTTATTTTTTGGGGTTAGGAGAGCCCAATAAATCTCTCCCATCCACCAACGGTGGATGTTTTTAATTATAAATAAATAAATAAATTGAACAGTCATAAATTGAATTAAACTCACACTACTGGAAAACAAAATATAATTTATTGTTTATTGTCTTAGATTTTGGGTGAGTAAAGATCTAACTCAATTTCCTTTTCCAAGTTAAATGTTTGAAAATTGGGATCCGGGAATGTTGAAAAAAATAGATTTTTGAAAAAAATATAATTATATTTGAATTTTGTAGAAAATAGATAGAAGTAAGCCCAAACAACATCCATGTAGATAAATCCTATGAAATACAAATTCTTTCGCGTGCAACCAAACAAACTTTTTGTATTTCACAGGAATTTAATTAGAGATTTAACTTCCCATGAAATGAAAATTCCTTTATGAATTGAATTCCCACATAAACCAAACAAACTCATATTATTAGTCTTGTTCTAGTTAAAGAAACAATATATTGTAAAATACTAAAGAATGTAATATTTATTAAAAAGATAATTAATATTAAGAGACGGTCTCCTACGAGGCAACATAAACTTTAGGCAGTAGACTTTATGCAATTCTAACTATATTCTAAGTCAATGGACCTATCTCTAATAATTTTACAGGGACTTATCTTTAATTATTTTACGGGGACCTATCTCTGATATTTTTTCATGGGCTTTTTTCAGGGGCCTATCTCCCCCTACTTTCAAAAAAGTCAAAATAAGTCAAATTTACTTATAAGACAACTCTGCCAATTTCACCCTTCATCTTCCATAACCAATCAAAACAAACACAGAGCAAACACAGAAGAACTAGCTGCTATCTGAAGCTAACCTATAGTGATTTTAGAAGGGCATTGCTATATCACGCGCTGTATTTTATAGTATACGCCCTGTATTTATACTTCTTGAATACATAATGTATTCAAAAATTAAACTAAATTCAAATAAATATGAAAACAAAAACTGAAATTAAATAAATCTAAAATTTTAAATTTTAAATATTTAAAATTAATTTAAGTTTTTAGAATTTGAATTACTGCTGGTGGTGTTGTGGCGGCCGCCGATTTCCGGCGACCTCCGACCCATTTCCAGCGACCTCCGACCCATTTTCAGCTGACCTCAAGCCAAATTCCAACCAAGTTTCGACTCCGGGGGTCGTGGTTCTCATCGCATGGTTCTCATTGCATGCGATGAGAACCATGCGATGAGAATTCTTAAAACTTAAATTAATTTTAAATATTCAAAATTTTAAATTTAAGATTTATTTAATTTCAGTTTTAGTTTTCAGATTTATTTGAATTTTATTTTATTTTTGAATACATTATGTATTCAAGAAGTATAAATACAGGGCGTATACAATAAAATATAGGGCGTGATATAACAATGTCCATCATAACATAAAGGGCAAAATACTAAAATGGCCCTATTATTTCACGAAAGTGCCAATACGACCCTGTAAAACATGAAAGTGCTATTTTAACCCTAACTTTTGCATCATATGTGCTAATATAACCTTCGGACACTGTTCCGGCATTGACCAGTTAATTTTCGACGTTGACCCACTTGTAAAAGATGAAAATACCCCATATATGACATCTGAAAGATGCTTGGACCAAATTATCCCTAGATGATGTGGCATTTTCGTTGATTAAAATGCACTTCAATTAAAATGATGGATTATTTTGTTTCCTGCTCTTAACCGTAGTACGCTTTTCACTCCCGCAGCAGCCATAAGTTCACCATCGACTCCGGCTCTGCTTCACTGTGGGTTCAGGCCGCTTCTGTGTCAGTCGTGGCGGTCTTCTTCTTCAGTGGTCGACTTGATTCCTAGGTATGTCGTAGTCTTTAATTTCGTTAACTGTATGAAACATAGGTATGATTTGGAGGAATTAAAAGTTGTGGTATTGTGGGCATATTGTTTGAGAATGGTTTGAAAAGAGGTCATGTTGTATTGTGGGAATAATCTCTCAAAATGGTTTGGGAATAGGTTCTGCACCCATTTCTGATTTGTTGAAATTGGTATGTTAGGGGTTTTGTTTGAAATTGCTATTATTTTTGGTTTCGATCCCTACCTGGGTATTGACTGTTACGTTTGGTTCTGTTTTTTATTAAATTTTGATGTGGCACTGTAATTGTTTGTCAAGAAGTGTTGTAGTGTGAAGAGAAACCAATGGAGCCATCAAGCTGTAGTGTGAATA
>JAULKM010023680.1:0-14049 GCA_032355605.1 Rubia tinctorum
GATATTGGAGACATGTATTTCATTGAAACCTTTGATGTTAAACTACTGAAAGGAGAATTTAGGGAGTATCGGGGAAATGATATGTTTCATTTTTTTGTTACATCCCTAGAAAGAGTTATGAAAGGATTGAGGAAATTTTTGAGGAGGATGCAGTAGGGCTAGAGGTGTTGAGGTCTACTGATCAGACGAGGATTATTAAGTTTGATGGTGTGCATGCTGAAAGGGTGAAAGTGCTCAAAAATTTAGAACCCCCTGTAATTGTGATATCTGACAATGATGAAGAGGAAGATACTGAGTATGTTGTAAAATACCAGTTAGCAGAAGATATGGACATGGAGGATGTTGATTTAGGATCTGCTGGAGAAGGAGCACATGATGAAGTTCTTGTGATGAATGATGAGGTTGATGTTGATGTTGAAGAATTAGAAATGATGGAGAGAGGGGGAGCAGACCCTATCACAGAATCTGCAGAAACAGAAAAGGAAGAGAAGCATGTTCCAACACGGACACAGAATGTTAGAATACACTACACTGAGGTCGAGAAAGCTGAAGCAAAACCTGGACTTGAATACTCCAGCGATGAAGTGCTGGATGAATTTATCCAAACCAATAAGTTGAAGAGAAAGAATGAAGAAGTTGAATCATCAAAGCCAACCAAGAAAGGGAAGATGGCACAAACTCCTCCCAGACAGAAGAAGAAGACCAGGAAAGTATTACCTCCTCCACCTGTAAGTGAAGCATTCTCTGAGATCTACTATAATGTGAATTGTGAAGAGATGGGAGAGATTTTTGGTCAAGGGAAATTTATTGCTGAGAGACCTGTCGATTTAATAGCATATAGACCGAGTGGTTTCTCTGATTTTCTGAAGCTGGTTGGACTTGGGAAAGTGGCCACATGTTTTCAGGATTATAACAAGCAGATAGTTTGCGAGGTTTATTTTAACATCATGGCTGAGATTCTGGATGTTGATTCACCCTGGTATAATAGGGTTTATGTTACACTTATTTAAAATATTACAATAGCTTATAAAGTGTTACTTAAACTTTCAAAAAATGTTACATAAATATTGAGAAGTGTTACCTAAATTTAAAAAGTGTTACGTTAGGTCTAATGTAACATCGTCTAAGGTAATACTTGAAAAAGAGTTACTTTAGGTGCTATTGTAACTCTTTAACCTATTGTAACATTTTTACAAGTATTACCTTAGGCAATGTTATATTAGATCTAATGTAACACTTTTTTTAAAATTTGGGTAACATTTTCAATATTTAAGTAACACTTTTCAAAATTGTAAGTAACTATTTATAACCTATTGTAACATTTTAAATAAGCGTTACAAATAAAGTGTTACGATAGATCCTGATAATCGTGAAAAAGTCCTTGCAGTTTGAGGTGAGACGGGTGGAGTATGTTTTGTTTTATTATGTTTCAAAAGGTAAAGTTTAAACATCATTAGTTTCCATTTTTTTAAAAAATATTAAAATGTTACACATTACTATCATACACAGTTAAAAATCAGAACGTTTTCGAAATTCAAGAAAACAATTGTGAAATTTGTTTCGACACTCAAAATTAATTGCCAATTATTAGCATCTAATCATGGGCAAAGTCTTGTGAAAGACGGTCTTTTCATAGGCTTATGGAAAGACGGGGTTTAATTAAAATAATAAAAGGTAAAGGATCTTTGTTGCAATATTAAAGTATTATTATGCAACGTGTAGTAGTTATAAATTTTATAACCCGATTCATGCAACCCGAAAATTTTATCTTCATTTTTTTTCTAATTTACACTTTAAACATTGGTCTTTCCATGACTTATGGAAAGACCGTCTTTCAAGAAACACACTCTTAATCATGACTCACTCATGATCATCAAGTTTCTTTTAAATTCCAGAAAGAAGCCCAAATCCCAAATCCAAGTGGTTCGAATCGACTGGCAACACACGGGCCCACACTCCCCGCCCTCCTCTCTTCCTTTTCCTTCTACGATTGATCATCTCCTTCACCCACAATCCAGATCACTTCTCTCTCAAACACACTTATACACACACAGATACATACATATATACACATATCCATATATATATATATATATATACACACACAGAATGTGTACTCCAGATAGGAAAGTAGAACCGAAAAGCGGCGACAAGATAAACCCCCTCGCCAAAACTCTTCTGCTCTTCTCAGTCCTCGGAATAATGATCCTCGCCGTTATTCTCGTCGTGATTCTCCATTTCCACCATCACCACCTGTTAAATTTAGATGTATCTTGAGCTTCCATCTTAAAATCAATTGGTTTTAAGATGGAACCCCAAAATACCTCTAAATTTAACATGGTATCAGAGCCCATGTTGGGTTCTTGGGCCGATGTGTGGATCCCCTTTAATTTGGCATGATGTGGGTCGTGGAGTGTTTCCACGTTGGCACGTGAGGGGGCGTGTTGAAATATATATCTCACATCGATTTTTTACAAAGATAATGACTTACATATAAAGTCTTGGGTTACCCCCACTTAGTACCAATTGGTTTTAAGATGGAAGCCCAAGATACATCTAAATTTAACATGATAAAATATAAAAGACTTTATTAATGGTGCATTGATATCACATCAATGACACACATCATCAATGATGAGTGTTACAATATATAGGGTTACAACAAACCAAAATCTAACGGGAATATGATTCTAAGTCTATAAGGAAATTACCATCTATAACTAATTTTATAAGGTAACTACCATCTATAACATTTCCTTGCGAGGGAAAGAATTTATATTTTCTTATCACCACCGCCACGGAGACACGGCGCCGGCGAGTGGTGGTAATGATAGAATGGGCTGCGACTTCTTCTCCGGGAGGTGGATTGCGGATGAATCGTATCCGATGTTCGACTCCGGCGCCTGTCCGTTCATCGAGAAGGAATTCAATTGCCTGAAGAACGGCCGGCCGGACAGGGATTACCTGAAGTTCCGGTGGCAGCCACTCGGCTGCGACCTCGCCAGGTACTTTGACTACTGCTGCTCTGAGTGGGTTGTTCACGCCAATATCTTCGTGCGCTCTCATAATTAACGTGTCGCTGTTAAACTAATCACGTTTGCTTAATTATTTAAACATTAAAATAATTGAGATTGGTTGGTTTTAAGTATGCTCAGTCCACTTTCAGTATGATTTTTTTGTTGTCATCATTTATAACTTTTCATAGTTATTGGTTTCAATATGTTACAAGTTTTAGTTATAATCGTTATTGGTGAGATTTTTGTCACTATAATAATGATAATAGATTCTGTCTCTTGAAAGACGGTCTTTTTATAAGTTATGAAAAGACCAAAATTTAAACTGTAAATTTGAAGAAATCAAAATAAAATTTTCGGATTGTGTTAATCGGGTCATAAACCTATCACTCCTAAATGTTGCATAATAAAATTTTAATATTGCAACTAAAATCTTTTACCTTTCTATAATTTCAATTCAACCCCGTCTTTCCATATGCCTATGGAAAAGACGGTCTTTCCCAAGACTTTACCCTTATTTTTACTATCAAATAGTCCATAAATATACAATTTCCAATCAGCCTTAATTATCCCAATAATTAGTTCTATTGTGTGTGACCCTTCGGGTCCTAAATAATTAGCAATAAATATTTAATTAGAAATTCTATTGGCATTTGTCCAAATTTCAACAAACATGGTATCAGAGCTCAGTTTGCGTTATTGTGTCGATGTGTGGATCCCTTTAATTAGGCACGATATGGGTCGTGGAGTGTTTCCACGTTGGCACGAGAGGGGCCGTGTTGAAAGATATATTCCACATCGATTTCTTAAAGACTATATAACTTGCATATAAGATCTTGGGTCACATTCACTTAATATCAATTGGTTTTAAGATGGAATCCCAACATACCCTGAAATTTAACACATCAATTATAAAATAACTCCCTCTAACGGTTAATCGGTGTAAAACAAGAATTTTTTTTCTTAAATTTAATTTAGTTTATTTAATAAAATAGAATGTATGAATGAATTAGGTTTTTTTTAAAAAAATATTCATGGATAATGGAAAAACGTTCAACGGCTATTATAATAAGTGGAATTGACATCCAACCAAACTAACCTAAAAATGACTTCTTCTTTTTTTGCAAGGATATCTAAATTACATGTCAATCATACTTATCATTTATAATAATACATATTAGAACTCCAATAAAACTGGTAATTCGTCATCGAAAGATTAACTTGTTTCCCACGAAAATATGATCACTTGAAGAGATGAGTACACCACACGTCAATATCACTATCTCAAATATAATTTTTTAACAACTTGAACACTATTTGATCCAAAACACAATTTATAATGTCTTCACCGTAAACAACTAGTAACCACAAAAAAGGATCAAAATAAGTAGGGTTTCCAATAAAAAAACACAAACAGTATCACAAAACATATCTTACACCATGAATTGATGATAGCTACTAAATCAAATGATAATCATGAACATATTGATCTAATCTATCAATTTGAAAAACTGTGCTAATTTATGGAGATTGAATTAGACTTAGTTAATCGATTGCAGTATTATTTTTATGATTTCATGTACTCTCTGTGTCAACTCAAATTGAACAGATTTTTTTTACGATTTTTCAGTAGAGATATATGTAGCTATGTATCATACGACACATAAAAAGTTAATATTTAAAAACTACATGTTATAACAAATCTAACAATATCTCATACGATAATATTATTGCTCATATACCTATTTAAATATGTGGTCAAGGTCAACAAGTTTGACTGAATAATAGATTTTGTGCGGTTTGAGACGGGGCAGAGGAGAGTAGCGTTGCTTTAGTGGTAAACCAGTATGGTTTAAATATTTAATCGATTAAGGCAGCAATTTATAATATTATCAAACTATGAGGTTTTGTTTATAATTGTTGAGCCCAAATGCAGGGGGTGTTTGTAATTTATTCAATTTGTGGATTAGGCAGCCAGTTCACGTCCTACTCCGCCTTTGTGTGGTTCTTAATGTCGAAAATGACCTCACGATGGCCTTATTTTTCCACTAATTATCTCTCTCGTACAATCCTAAGCAGAAAATTCATTTAAAGCATTAATCGCTCTGTAGAAAAATGATAATAACGCAGAGCAATATGCAATATGCAAAATGCAATGAAGATTGTCGATATTTTTAACATAATAACGCAGAAAAATTATTGGAGTTGATAGAAGGCTGGACCATGCTTCAAATCCAGACGGAGTAAGGTCTTCATTTTTCGGGATAATTTTTATTAAATTCAATTTGACGAACTAAAATTAGACATAGCAAAAAAATCCGAAAATTAGACATAGCAGTTAAATTTAAGTTGAAAAGTATTGGTTTAAAATTTGAGTCCGTCTCTTGAAAGACGGTCTTTCCATAAGTCATGAAAATACTAAAGTTTAAAGTGTAAATTAGAAGAAATGAAGATAAAATTTTCAGGTTGGATGATTCGGGTTATAAACTTTATAACTACTACATGTCGCATAATAAATTTATAATAATGCAACTAAGACCTCTTACCTTTTATTATTCTATTTAATAATAGACGGTTTTAAGGTAAAGACGATTTTTACCAAGACTTTACCTTAAAATTTTACTAAGATAAAATCAATTACTCCTAAACTAAATAAAAAATGAAATAAAGTGTATAAACTGAAAAAGAAACCTAGGCAAATTTTGAGAAAAAATTATAGGTGGAAAATTGAGTATGCAAATGTGAGAGACTAAATTTTGACAAGTGAGTGAATAAAAAAAATAGAAAAAGTATATAACCAAAATCTGATTCAGTCACTTGTCAAAATTTAACTGATTTCTCAACCCCAATTTTCAGCTAACATGGACCTGAAATCTTGCTTTTTAATCCTAATTTGTAATTTGTTAGAGTTAGGCAAGTTCTACTAAACTCATATGCACTGAGTGAACACATTAAATTAAATTAATTGTAATATATTATAATTATTAAAATTCGACTGAATTAAAAAATAGAAAATATGTCCTAAAACGTATTTGAGTGAACAATAATAAGTTGATAATTTTATTTGTTGAGAAAGTTTTCTGCTCTACCCACTAATGGTTAGATCAATCATTAAAAGCCTCATTTCAGTAATTTTTAATGTTACATTAAAATATTTATGCAAAACGATACATTTTTTTAAATCAAAATTATAACGATCTCGTTGCAATAAATAAAAATAAACATTAGATCACCTCATTAGTTATAAAAATTATAAAATAACTCTATCTACGGTTAGTCGGTCTAAAATAAAATTTTGTTTGTTTCTGATATTTAAATATATGAACAATGAAATATAAAAAAATTCTCAGGAAATGAAAAGACGTGGAGTTGTTTGGTTTGCTAAATAGTTAATGTTAATTTCAACTATCCATATATTGGAGGAAATTATTTACCTACCTTCCTCAACTTTCCGTAGAAAATTGAACTTTCCACGGTCAACATATATAACATAGTTTTCTGCTACCTTAAAAATACAGCCACACGAGAAATATAATAAGGCAGGTCCTGTGATTAACCAAAACCAAAACCACCTCTTGTATATTAATAAGGCAGGTCCTGTGATTAACATAATGACAACTACAATTTAAATTAGAACTTTTAATTTGGTACACTATTTACATCGTAGGTGCGTATTTTGAAAAAAAAGACGGGTTTTCGATAAATCATGAAAAAAATTAAGGTTTAAAAAAATTGAGTTGCACTAGTCAGGTCATAAACTTATAACCATTGCACGTTGCATAATAAATTTTTAATATTGCAACTAAAATATTTATTTTTCTATAATTCTAATTCAATCTCGTCTTTTCACATATCTATGGAAATGCGATCTTTACCAAAACTTTGTCTTCTATTGCGTCACTTTTAAATACTACGATTTAAATAATGCTATATGTATGAAGTAAATTGAAAGTGCAAGATAAAAGAAAATAAGTTTAAAGATAATGGTCCAATATTATTATCACAATTAGAATGTAGAACCATTTTAATTAAAAAGTATAAAACGAAAAATTATGACACTCCTAGCAAGGAAAATAATAATAAATGGTTTTAAGTTTAATAACGCTATAAACAATTTGTTTTAATTCATATTTTTATCATTGAATACGTGTGAGATTTATCTCCACATATTAGTTTTGTTTTTCGACCTGATCGATTAGATATTTGTATTCATGATGATAACTTGATTTAATTGTTCATGTTGATGTATTGTTCGCGATCTGCTTGTACAGATCGTGTGTTTTCGATATTGTTTGTGATTTTATTTTTGGGTTTTCATAAATTTGGATTCGTCAGATCTGTGTTTTTCAACGTGTTTACAGTTTGGACAACATAGATCGTGGTTGGATCAAGTGGTATTACATTTGTAGAAGATCCCTATTTGGCGCAGTGATATTGATGTGTGATACGCTCAGCTTTGCCAAGTAGTCGTGTTTTTAGCAAGAAGCAAGTTAATATCCCCGAGAGCGATGTTATAATTTTTCATTGGATCTCTGATCGGTAATAGTACAGACGATCAGTCTGGTTGACATATAATTTAAATATCCTTGCAATATGTTAGTTGTTGCTAGAATCTAGTTAGGTTGGATGTCAATAACACTCATTGTTATCGACGTTGGGCATTTTTCCAACATTTTGAAATGATTGATTTTTTTTATATATATAAAGGAGAAATATAAAATGAATAAGATAACCTGTACGATGTTTTGACTTTTGAGTCTCAAATTCTATACTCACACTGGTTTTCTAACATTGGTTCAGTTTTACTGTAAAAAATTTCAAAACATGTTTCACCATCCATAACTTTAATTACATATAATAACGAACGTCATGTGAAGCGTCTTTGGATTCTCCGTAACATGTAGTTTCTAAAAAGTAAAAATATGAAATTAAAGTTATTTGATCAAACATGGTTTGAAAAAATTTAAGAAAAAAAGGAGCCACTGTTAAGAAACCTGAGGGAGTATATAATTGTAATATTACTAGGAAATAACAGTCTGTTAATAACACACAAATACTTTTAAAGAAATAGGATCGTTTAGCATCTTACTGCGCGTTGAGATAATGCTAACTCTTTTAACATGTGACTGTATTGATAGAATGTAAAACTCACAAATAGTTGTGATTGTGTGTATTCATATATATAGTGAGTATAAAGTGTATACAAAGTAGAAGCAGATATGAAAAAGGATATATACAAAACCAATCAGAAAGGGTATTCCTTTCTTATCATGTTCTAATTGATTTTCATCTCTACTACCCCTCAAGCGAAGTGTGGGACTGGTCGCAAATCAATGCCTGAAACTCAAGAACTCAAACTGAAGACGAGGTAAACCATTTGTAAAGATGTCAGCAAGTTGTAGGTCCGTAGAAACATGAGAACCTTGAGCTTGCCAAAATGCACCATTTCTCGCAGAAAATGATAGTCAATATCAATTTGCCTGGCTCTCTTATGTGAAACTCGGGTTTGAGTAAGAAAGAGAGCACTATTATTATCACACAGTAAAACAGGAGGCACACGAGCCGATACACTTAAATCTCGAAGTAAATTCATCAACCAATCTAGTTCTGTAGCAGTATTAGCTAAGGCCCGGTATTTTGATTATAAACTAGAACTAGAGACCGTAGGTTGCTTCTTATCACTCCATAAAACCAGGTTGCCACCAAAAAATGGCATAACCATAAGTAGACCTATGAGTCTCAATACAAGGAATCCATTCGGCATCAGAATAACCCAAAACTAGTAAAGCGGACGAATTTGTGCGAAACTGAAGACCATAGTGTAGAGTACCACATACATAATGTAGAATTCGAGTAACAGCCTGGTAAAGGTCATCAGTAGGATCCTGCATGTACTGACTAACCGTGTTCACAACATAAGATAAGTCAAGATGTGTAATCGACAAATACTTTAGTGCACCAACTAAAGAGCGATAAAGTGTGAGATTTTTGAATGGCTTACCGAAAGAGTTTGAAAGCTGCGAAAATGCTACAAAAGGGATAGCAACAGGTGCAGAATCTTGCATTTTGGTGCACAATAAAATGTCCTTGACATAATTGGCCTGACCAAGAAATAAGCAATCGGAAGTTCGAACAACCTCCAAACCCAAAAAATACTGTAAAGTGCCAATATTGGTAATCTTGAATTCCTGATTAACCCGATCAATAAACTTCCAAATGAGATGACCATCATTCCCAGTGAAAATAATGTCTTCAACATAAACCAACAAATAAAGTAAGGAGGCACCCTGTGAAAACACAAATGAGGAGGCATCAGCAGAAATGCATACAAAACTCAGGCCAACCAAAAAAGAATTGAAACGTTGAAAACAATCACGAGGATCTTGTTTCAAACCATATATGGCCTTACATGAAAAACATACGTAATCAGGATGCATCGGGTCTTTGTAACCAGCAGGCCGCTTCATATAAACAGGGGAATCAAGAACACCATTTAAAAATGCATTTTGACATCAAGCTGTCATAAAGGCCAATTTCGAGTGACAGCGAGAGATAAAATAAGTACTAACTATAGATGTTTTCACCATCAGTTTAAATGTATGATCATAATCAAAACCAGGTAGTTGTGAAAAACCTTGAGCAACTAACCTAGCTTTGTGTCAGTCAAGAGAACCAACAGACTTGTATTTTAAATGGTACACACATTTTGAGCCAACAACATTAGCATGTGGAGGACGTGGAACCAACTCCCACATCTATTGAGTGTGAAAAATAGCTATCCGAGTCCATAGCATCCACCATTCAGGATCCTTAACAGAAAAGCGATGACTACGGGGACCAGTTTTGCAAATTAAGCACTCAGTAAACAAGAAATATCATAATCAGAAACATCCTTGTACCGTAATGAACCCGTGCATGAACGAGTAGCCATCAGATGTCTAGAATAGTGACCTGCAGCCATAGATGGCACGGATCCCTAGGTAGGCATGAAACTCAAGGCATCATGCACGTCACCTAGGCAAATGTTGGTAGCCGGACAGGGGACATCGATGGCCGCAACGCTGGTGAAGTTGGGCTCGCCGGATCAGCAGGTGGAGCTGGTGGCGTCAGGGCAAGTGGCCCGTGAAGCGCACGCGCGACTGGGTTAGCTGGCACGTGAAGCTGATGCGCGGCCGGGGTGGTTGGCACGTGAAGCTGATGAACGGCAGTGGTGTCTGGCACGTGAAGCTGATGTGCGGTCGGGGTGGCTAGCTACATCATTAGTTAAGCTTGAGGCGTTGGCTGCTGTCGATCATGCTGCTGGTCACCATGATGCAGACAAAGACATTTTTATGAAGAACAATGAGCTTCTGGTGAAATCTGAAAATTTAAATCTTCCAAAATAATGGGTGATTCTGAAGAAGAAGATAGCTCAAACAACTCCGATGGAACTGATGAAGGCTTTAAAAAAGTTGAAACATCCAGTGATGATAAATCTGTAAAAGTACCAGTTGGGTAGCTGGAAAAAATACCTCATCAAATCGAGCATGACGAATGATGAACTTCTTCTTCGTGAGAGGATCAAGACATTGACAACCTTTATACTGTGAACTGTAACAAAAAATATATACAATGCATACCCCGAGGGGCCAGTTTATACGCAGCATATGGCCTCAAATACGGGAAAATGCAACAACCAAATGGATGAAAATTGGATTAGTCAGGCGTAGTACCAAAAATAACTGAGAGGTGAGACTGACCAGATAAAACCGGAGTAGACAGTCTGATAATGATGTAGACTCCAGTCGAAAAAGCATCATATCAAAATGAATGCTGAAGGCCAAAATGAAAGAGCATCGATAAACCTATCTATGTAATATGATGATGCTTCCTCTCTGCGCGACCATTTTTCTCTGGAGTGTAACGACATGAAAGTTGATAATGAATGCCCTTAGATGAAAAATGAGTTTGCATGCGATGATTCACAAATTCGGTTCCACCATTACTCTGAAAAACTTTAATGGTGGTAGAAAATTGATTCTCAACAAGTGCTTCAAATTGCACATAAGCCTCCACAAGTTCAGACTTTCGTCATAGAGGATATAACCAAGTAAACGGAGAGAGATCATCAATAAAAATGATATAATAAAGGTACCCAACACGAGAGACAACGGGTGAGGGTTCTCGAGGTCACAATAAACTAAATCAAGTTTGTGTGGTGTGCATTTTAAATTATCATTAAAAGAAAGACGCTTGCTTTTGGCCATCTCACGAGAAGTGCATAAATGAAGCTTAGGCAGTAATCTAGTTACTGCCAGTCTTATTCAAAGATAAAATAACAGAAAAAGGAACATGTCCTAACTGACTATGCCATAGTTCAAATGAGGTCTTGGTTTTATTTGAATTAACAATGAAACTAAAGCAGCACCACCATAATCTAAAATAAGAGACCTCTCTCACTTTGTCCTCGGCCCACGAGTTCCTTGGTAACCTTGTTCTGAATAGTGAAAGAAGTGTCATCAAAACAAACAAAAACATTGTGTAATGAGTCTGGTTTAGTGGTAAGTCACACTCTCTATAACTGAGAGGTTCAGGGTTCAAAACACACCCTCATCAAGAATTGTGAATATTAGAGCAATTTCTCGATAGGGATTACCCAGTGTCATGGGACCATATCGGTGATCCCCGTTGTGGTTTCCCAACCTACAGATGGTCGATGATGGTGTGATCGTGATGGTTTCAATTTCGGTGGTAGCGGTTCGTTGGTGGTGCAGCGTTTGAGTGTTCTCAAGACGATGTCCCTAGTTATCAAATGGATGGAGTTTCATGCTCCACTGAGCTTCAACAAATTAAATGATTGTGTCTCTTAGTTAGGTCCTAGATTAGAATGTTAATATGTAATTTGGCTGCTTGTATGTAACATTTCAAAAAAACAACATTTAGATCCCTTGTTAACTTGGCAATTAACAATAAATTCTTGGTGATATGTAGAACAATCAAGACATCAGATAAAATGAGGGAATCAGAAACCCGGGAATTGCCAATATGGAAAATATGCAAAGAAGAATCATTGACAAAATAAACACAACGATTACTGTTATAAGGAGTGACGCTATCCAGGTTGGAAACTAAAGCAGTCACGTGACTGGTAGCACCAGAATCCATGTACCAATCGGGAGTGGCATTAAGTTGCATAAAATAATGTGGTTGAGTTGTGTCTGCGAAACTTGCAACATCTTCTTGAGCAACATGTGATAGTTTGAAACAAAATTCAGTAAGATGACCAAGACGGGACACCATTGGTAGACGTAGGTTCCATGGCCACCTTGCGAAGGAGCACCATCGCCGGCCAGCGACGGGGTCCGACTGCCTCCTCTTCCACAGTTGCGGCCTCAGTCGCGGCCTCAGTCGCCCCTCCCTCGCTCAAAACTGTAGTTAGCCTGTCTAGACACCTATTTACTAGCAGAAAAAACATAGGGTACTAGTCCAGAAGTAGACGAACGAGTTTTGAGTGAAAATTCTAAATACTAGCATCAGAACAATAGTATATAAATGAGGTAAAGTATTTTTTACCATTTGAGTGGATGAAAGCTATGAGAGCTTATCATTCAAGCTACGAAACACACAACATCAATATCATCATCATTAAGAGGATGACCAAGAACACGCAATTTATCAAGAATGTCATTAAAATAAGAGTAATAGTTATAAATAGGCTGGTCATCTTTAAATATTACATACAAAAAATCACAAAGATAAATGTGACGAGCACAAGAATATTTTGAAATTTAGTTTCTAAAGCATCCCATACCCGAGCAGCGTTAACCATACCGTCAACTGCATACATTGCAGAAAGAGTCGTGGATGAGAAAAGAGCAGTTTGGACTAGTTGATCAGTCTAAATCCAAGCAACATGAGTAACGACATTCTCATAAGCCTTGTTATCGAGTTCCTTAGAAGCCGAGCTCGCAGGAGTAGCCAAACATTTTAATGAGCCATCAACTTGACAGTTCTTAAAACATAGGTAACCTAAGTACGCTAGTGAGAGTATTTGGAAATATCAAACTTGATGGTGATGCAGTTGATCAACAATGAAAGTGCAATGGTCGTCATCAGGAACAAGCAGGAATAGATCCAAGCACAGCAAAAAAAATCAAATTGCACCAAACACACAAGAAGCTTGTGAATGGCAATGGACGACAAATTTAATGGTTGTGCTTGGAATTTGGAGTAGCAACAGACAAAGAGAAACAGCAGCGGACGGCGGTCGGAAGTTGGCAGCGCGTGTCGGAGACTCGGAGGCGCATTGGTGAACTATCTGCTGCGAATGGACAATGCGTGGACATCCAGGAGGAACCGATCAGCTATCGACGATGACTGTGGAGCGGCGGCAATCGACGATTGAAGACGGGTGGGGGCGGCCGAGATCGGAACCTATGCAAACGGATTTTGAAAATTTTGGGAAAAGCCATAGAAAATTTAGAGACATGACTGATACCATGATAGAATGTAAAACACACAAATAATTGTGGTTGTATGTATTCATATACTTCCTCCGCCCCACCATTAATTGTTTAATTTAACTTTTGAAAGTCAACTAAATTAATTTTTAACTATTAATATCTTTATTTATGTGTGTAAAAAATTTCCAAAAAATATAGTATAAATATACATGATATAATGAATCCAACAACATATAATATGATAATAATTTTAAAAAACAAATATGATAATGGTTTTATCTCAAGCACCATATAATAGAAATTGTTTGTTTGGTGTTGTCAACCAGGTTAATGAAGTCATTTTGACTAATCTAAACCAAATTTGTCCAAAAATAACATACTGATATTATAATATGTTAATAATTTTAATTCTTTACTACTCCATCCGTCTCAGTTCAAGGTGCACACTTTTTGATCAAGTTTTTCATATCATATTTGACCAACGATAACTTTATTTATGTATAATAATGGTGTATGAAAATTTGATGTTTAGAAAATACATCATGCAGGGAATCCAATGATATCTCACATAATGATATTTGTATCTATATACT
>JAULKM010023699.1:0-14048 GCA_032355605.1 Rubia tinctorum
GCATCTGCCTCCGAGAATGTGATTGTTTCATCAGGTCAAAGCCTCTTACCAGCCTACTCCCCTGCTGGTATGTGCCGAGACAGAGCTTTCATCACCGCGTTTAACGATCTCTCCCCAACAATCCCACTGATAACATTGATCACCCTATGCACCAAAGGGTTTCTATCATTCCTATTTTGATGTTCTGCTGGAGGATTCCGTTGTGGTTCTTCACGCCGCTCCTGCCATTGACCTGTAGGACCCTGGGCTCCTGTCCTCCAGTATTAAGTTCCTCCTTGACGGTCACCAGCTTCCCGTGTCATCATTTGTCTTCGAAGGGTCATCTCGAATCGGTTGGCGAAATGATTCCTTCAGAAGACCCTCTCTTTCACAACGATCGATCTCAATTCTAAGGTGGGTACACTTATTCGTGTGGTGCTCATAATCCTTGTGATGGTCACAAAACTTCTTGGTAGATCTTTTGTCGGTGAAAGCTCTGTTGGTATTATTTATTGGGGGCGGTTGCTTGAAGAGCCCCTTATGAATACTCCATATTTCTGCTGGAGTGCATCTCATAGGTGTGTATCTCTCGAAACCTGGACTGTCCATATGCCTCTTCCCTCGAGGCTCTTTCACATGCTTATCCATCATCCCCTGTCTCTTATTCCGCGTGGCTTCCTCTACCTTTGAATGTTGCTTTACAACCTCCTGCAACTGTTGAAGCGTTTTAGGAGTTTATGCCGCCAGCTTCTTGTACAACTCAAGATCTTCTATTCCCAACAGATACCCCTGGATAACTTCATTCTCCGTTCGTTCGACCACACCTAAGCTATCATCAACATATCTATGATAAAAATCCACAGTAGACTCCCATTGTTTCTATTTTGTTTGGTATAGGTCCGCCAACGTTTTAGTGAATTTCTTATACTGACAATACTGGCTTAGTAATGCTCCACTGAAATCCCGATATGACTGCAACAAACCCCTTAGAAACTTGATAAACCACTCCTGTGCTTTCTCTCAAAGTTAGCTGCCTACCAGTTTACATGTCAACCTTTCATCGAAGTCTCGAGAGTTCATCAAACTGAGGAACCATTGGATAACTTATCTGGGATCTGAATCTCCTGCATAGGTAAGGACTAAGGAGTCCCTCTGGTGGTTTCATATCTCCGGGCCATCAAAATAACGTTGTGACTAAGCCAAAAAGAGACCCCATTGTTTGTCCAGTCGACCCTATCAACCTATCCAGCTCTCTCCCTAGAGCACTTTCCTTTTCAACATGCACATAGCCCCGGTACTGATTCAAAATCCGATGGTGTTAATCTTGAAAGGCGTGCCCATGTAGCAAAGCAGGCGATCCCAACTGTTATAATGAGATTCAGGAATAGTATGGTTCATGGGAGGCCATATGATAAGCTTTTGGAAGAAACACCAAAGACTGTGCATCAATTACATGAGCTCATTGAAAAACATGCAAAGGTTGAAGAAGCAGCTAAAATAAAGAAGGAAAAATACAAAGTAGAACGTCGTGATCGAGTTGAAGACGGAAAAGGTAAATGTCCATCCATTGTTTATAAGCACAGCTCTGCCAAACAGAGTCTTGATTCTTTCGGTCCTCTAGAGGAATCAAACAAGGTGACCCTTTATCTCACCCTTCTTCTTCAACATAATTTCTTAGTCATTTCAGGGACTCTTTAATTTATAACTCAGTTAAAAAATGTTGGAGTATTACTCATTACCAAGAGCAGGCAACCTCATAACCCACTCGAGTTATGTTGATAACACAACCATATTCCTCAAAGGGTCAGCCAAAGATCTTAGAACCATTAAGATTTTTCTCCCAGTCTATGAACTAGTTTTGGGCCAAAAGGTTATCTTTCAAAAAAGTGAAATTTTCACTTTAATGAAAGCACCAAGGATTAAAAGGAGGAAAATTAAAATCATCACAAAAAATGATATTGAATAAAAAAAATGGTGCAACATTCTCATATTAGTAAATCATGGTTTAGTCTGAAATTGATTAATAAACTTCAGAATGTCAATAACCAAGCATCCACCACTACTCCCTCCGTTTCTATAGATGTGATACACTTTCCTTTTATGGAAAAAATCCTTCAATTCCATCCAATCATTCTACTTTTCCATTTCTAAATTCAATTTCATTCACTCATTTCATTCACCTAAATCCAAGCATCTAAACCTATGGTGCCACATCCAACGAAAAGGAGTTAGTATGTGGGAATGAATAAAACATCATAAACTTCAAGACAAGGGTATTTATACTAATATGCAAAGAAACATAATATCCTAAACAATCAAATTAGTTTTTAATTAAAAAAAAGAATTTCAAATAATATGCCTAAAACAATTTTCTTAGACTGATGCAGCTTTTGACATTTTGTTGTTTTCAACAATAATAACGTGACCATGCTCTCAAAGTATGACACAATAGATGCTCATCGGCTTCCTTCACCAGTCTCTAATCACGAACCATTATGGGAACCTTTCTTGTGTATACCTTCATCTTGCGGTGATTTAAATCCTCACTTGAGATGGTATACAAGTTACTTGCTTCAGGACTACTGAAGTCAGCAGGATTCCTGTTCGTTTTGCGAATATCCTCCGTACTCAGCCTAACTCCTGCTCCAGGTGAGTTGCTCGTGATGTTCGTCGATATTTCCTTGGCCTATGATTGAGAAAGTGATCTTGTGATGGGATCATGCAGACATGGAATATGCATATCTTTTGTTGGAGTTTTGAAACATGTGTGATCTGCGAAACAATCCAAAAGACATTTAATGAACGTTAGAGTGGCAACGTCAAATGCAATAACAACAATTCAAAACTCATCTGTACCTGAGTGTGGCCTTGGGCTCTGGCAACTGCGATTTCGAAGAACATGCATGTCTAAGGAAGGTTCTTTTGGATAAATATTAGTGTCCGAACCAGCTGTCACAGTAAATTTCAACCCACTTGTAGGTTGTATCTTCTTGAACTCACCATCCTTTAGGTCACTAATTGTTTTTCCTTTGCACAACTTCTCATCTTGCATCACAAACCCTAATCCAGGTAGTTTTGATGGGTAATTTTGATGAACCGTAAGACCAATTTGAGGAATATCCTGAAAAGTATACGGACACAGTGTCAAGAAAGACCTAAAATTATATGACAGACACAAAACTGAAATGAAAGGTTACCGTTTTCTCTAGGAAGGGAAACTCGGCGGTCTCAACGGGTATCTCATTTAGGTCAAACGAATGAGGTTTCTTAACAGATGAATCCATAGCTAATTCTGTTTGTTCCCAGTCGATAAGACTTGTCTGTATTCCAACTGTTTGCTGAGTTGGAACTGATCCATTCAAATGTGCATCCTTATTCTGTGTCATGCCTGTAAGTGAACAAGTCTGATAGTTTCTACACCTCATTCGGTCAAACGTTGTACCAATAAATAACCCTTCACCAATAGGGACATCAGAATCACAGTCCTCTTCTTCAGTAACTATTGATTTCCCCCTGTCTTCCTTTGCCTCTTCATTCATTTGATCCTCAGGTTTTGCTCTTGAGTTGTTTTCTTGGGCCATAATTTCGACAATAGAACGGAGCTTGCGCTTTCTTTTTTTCATACCGATTGAGTTATACACCTCACTGTGATATTCAAATCCACTAAAATCAGTGCTAAGATAATCAGTTCATAATGTTGCAAACAATAATGTGCATGTGTGTACAGTGGCGGAACCAGAGTAAACTTTGAGGAGGGGCGGAGGAGGGGCTGGGGCGGAGGAGGGGCGGAGGTTTGGGGCGGAGGAGGGGCGGTCACTGTTCAACGGGGCAGCCGCACCGGCTCGCCCCCTAGTTCCGCCACTGTGTAAACCTTAAATGTTAAAGAAACAAAAAACTATTAACACACCAAACACAGCAATACGTTTCTGCACTTTCCACGATATTGGTATTTTTATCAATGCATTCTTTGGAGGTTTAATACATGCATCTATAGCACCTAAGGTACAATTTGTATAAATTTTACTAATCATAGTGACTGAAGCTATGAAAACAACAGTTGCTGTGAATGTAGCCTTCCAAACTTGGAGATTAGGCACCTTACACTAGTTTCATAAATCACCACAATCATAAGTTATCTTTTGAGCATGTCCTTCCATAATCCCTGCTAAATCAGTTCACTTACATGAATTCATAATATTGCAAATTTGAAATGAGATATGTGTAAAGATTGAATATTTAGGAAACAAAAGATTACATGCAAGATATACCACAAGAAATTAAAAGGCATGGGGGATTTAAATTCATACAGATAAAACCAACAACGAAAAGAAAAAAAACTATACTTGTTTCATTTCATGCCTTTTGAACTTCTTAAACTGGTAAAAATCTAATTACTACAGAAGAAAGAAAGAAAAATGTATTATACCACTTCGGCACTTGTGAAAAATTGGTAAAATGATAATGAAGAGGGAGTTGGGAAAAAGTGGTATGATGATAAATTGACAAAAAAAATACATATGTATATATTGTGTTAGAAAGATATTAAAATTAAAACTCCAGATCTATAGTTGAATTAAAATAAATTTTTAATGAAGTCAAATTTTCATATATGATATAAAATGAGAATAAATGTCATGTAAATAAGATGGAATCGAGAAAAGGAAGAATTCATTAATCTTGCACAACTCACATGCCTAGTTACATAATAATCATAGGAAATTTTTTGGTTTATTAAACATTGACTTTTTCAATTCCAAAAATAAATAAAGAGATTAATTTATCCAAACTATTTTTCCCATTAATTTCATAGTAGTTTATACAATTATATCCAACCCACATGAATATTTATACCAAACTTAGACTTGTTTCAATATACCAATTTCAAAATATTATATTTAATACTACTAAAAGTAAAGTTCATAATCATTTACATATATATTTAAAAAACATAATAATTATCTAACAAACACTAATGCTCATGATTTTAAAAGAAAAAAAAGAATAAATATAATATATAAAATTTAACCCCTCAACATTTAGTAACAATATTAAAACTTTAAATGTCTAAAGAGTAGTAAGAATTCTAAAAGTGGGACTAAGAAAAAAGTATAAAAATATATAAATAATGTGACGATGAGGTGGTAAATTGGTAATAATTAAAAAAAACACCATACATATAATTAGTGGAGCAGGACAACAAGGACATGAACAAATACCCGCACCAGACCTGTCACTCATAACAAATCTTAATTATATACCCACTTTACCCTATCGCCGTCAAAATTTCTTCCATCATCGCCCTCATGTAATTGGATATAGGATGAATATCCTCAAAAAATTACCTCACAACTAGGAAGTTAAAAAAATTGGATACCCATTACCAGAATGAAACTAAACATGGATTAGATTCAGTTGTAGATCAACCGGTCAATCGATTGAAATCTATTCTGATTATTTCTATCAATCGATCTAATTATCGATTATTATTATTGGTAATCGATTGTACTGGATAATCGATAATAATTATAAATATATTAATTAATATATCCCACCTAACCCACCAAACCACTGAGTCCAGATAATATCAAATATATTTAATGATAAATTAACTTGGGTTGATGCCACTTACAAAGTACAGTGTACTCACCCATTATTTTTAGACCAAAATTCTAATTAAACTACTCCACTCAATAATTAAATTTTATTCCCAGATTTCTTGCACATCAGTAGTCAAATTCCTGCGCTATTGCCTGAACCCCTACCCCTAATCTCCAAATTTCAATCTGCAGCATTGCACGTTCACCACACCATTTCATCAATTCAAGCATTCGATATCTAACCAAGCGATATATTTTGGTACAGTAATTACCTATATAGAAAACAGTGATGGATACAATAATCAAGTGAATCATATATGTATAGCCAATTATAAATGTATACTATCCAAAATTGGGGCAAACCAAATCGGTAAACCGATAAATTTAGCGGTCACTTACTTGCTGATTTCTCAGATTTGATAAATCGGAATCGCCTAACCGACTAATCACTCAAACCACCAGTTGAACAACCTTACCCACAATCATCCCCATTTCTAAGTTTGCCATTTCTTTGATATATAAGAGAGACGCTGATTCGATAGAAATAACACTTCATTAACAACGAAAAAGCTAAAAATATATTTAGATTTCACTTACCTCTGCAAGAATTGCCGACGACGGCAATTGATAGGTGAAATATGACAGTTAGCGGTCAAGCTGAATGTTTTTATGAGGAATAAATAAAATTATAAAATATTTATTTTTAAGGGTGTTATCTTTCGAGTACAACCTCTTAAAGTTTTTTTGTCTCTTTACCTTAATTCCCTATGAATATGTGGCTTTAAATTTAAAATATAAAAAAGGAAGCAAATAATATTTAAAAAAAAACCTTAAATAAAATTCCGGGTGGAGTGGGGGGATGGGAGGACTTAGTTTGTTGATCTATAATCATAAATTATAATTATGATGAATAAGTATATAACTTTTTATAGATATATAAATTTATAATTAACTATTAAATTATGATTACTTTTATTTTTTTATAATTCAAATGAAATTTATTATTTACAACAATATTTTTTTAGTATGAAAGATCTTATATATCAATACACACATATTTATAAAATAAAAATATCACCGTTTGTTATTATTTAAAACTAAAACTATGAAAACTATATCAATAATTTATTTATTTTAATAATAAATTGAGATTGTCTCCAGTGAGTCAGTCTAAAATTTAAGCAGAGTTTTTTAATGCAATTCTAGCTATATTATAGTTCCAAAGACCTATCTCTAATAATTTTACAGGGACATATCTCTAACAATTTTACAGAGACCTATCGTTAATATTTTTTCAAGGGTTTTCTCCAATTTCCCCCATCTTTTCCCGCCATCTGTAGTCTGCAAAAAAATAAAAAAAATATTAAAAAAAAATAAAATGCAAATAATTAATATGATTATCGAACTGAAAATTATAAACATCAGCAAAAAATAGCAGAATATCAATGAAAAACCATAAAATATCAACTAAAAGAATTCTTGCGAAACTGAATGCCATAGTTCATTGTACCACGAACATAATGCAGAATTCGAGTGACAGTTTGGTCATGGTCATCAGTAGGAGACTGCATATACTGACTGACCGTGTTCACATCCTAAGAAATGTCGGGACGCGTAATGGATAAATACTGGAGTGCACTAACCAAAGAGCGGTAAAATGTGAGATTTTCGAAAGGCTTGTCGGAAGTACTGGAAAGCTGCGAAAAAGCTACAAAAGGGATAGTTACTAGTGCCGAGTCTTGCATTCCGGCGCGCAATAAAATGTCCTTGGCATATCTGGCTTGGCCAAGGAGTAAGCCATCGGAATTTTGCACAACCTCCAAACCCAAAAAATACCGTAAGGTGCCAAGATCAGTGATTTTAAACTCTTGATGGACACGAGCAATGAACTTGTTGATGAGATGACCATCATTCCCGTTAAGAATAATGTCATCAACATATACCAACAAATAAAGTAGAGAAACACCTTGAGAAAAAATAAATAAGGAGGTATCCGCAGAACTGCATACAAAATTCAGGCCAACCAAAAAAGAACTAAATCTTTGAAACCAAGCACGGGGAGCTTGTTTCAAACCATAAATGGCCTTGCACAAACAACAAACAAAATTAGGATGCATAGGATCTTTGTAACCAGCAGACCGCTCCATGTAAACCGGGGAATCAAGAACACCATTTAAAAATGCATTCTTAACATCAAGCTGTCGTAATGGCCAATTACGAGTGACAGCAAAAGACAAAATAATACGAACAGTAGATGCTTTCACCACCGGACTAAATGTATGATCATAATCAAAACCAAGTAATTGTGAAAAACCTTGAGTAACTAACCCGACCTTGTGCCGATCGAGTGAGCCATCAGACTTGTACTTTAAACGATACACCCATTTAGAGCCAACAACATTAACACGAGGAGGTCGCGGAACTAGCTCCCATGTCTGTTTGCCACAGGGAGAAAGGAAACTTGAACGACCGCAGTTGCAGCCTCTGCACTCACCACCGCAGCCACCGCCGAGTCACGCGCCAGCCGCCCAGCCCGTGCATGAGCCACACGCGTAATAGAATATTAGATAAATTAGAATCAGGTTAAGAAAGTAATACCCTTTTTGATTGGTTTTGTATATATCCTTTTCCATATCTGATTCTATCTTGTATACCCTTTGTTCTCACTATATATATGAATACACACAACCACAATGATTTGTGGGTTTTACATTCTATCATTTTATCAAAGCCAGGTTTCTCTAAATATTCCCTGGCTTTTACAAAAATTTCGAGTTTTCTCCCCTCGTTTTTCGATCAGTTAGATTTCACTAAATACTCCTAACTTTTATCTTTCTTAACCTGCTTCTAATTTATCTAATATTCTATTAGGTGGAGCCAAAGGAGAATTGATGATATTGGGGTGGGATGAGTGCAGTTCATGGTCTTCCATACTCGGTTTAATCTACTCTAAATTTGGATTTAACACACTTTCTTTTTAATTTTAAACACTCGTTTCATTCATAAATTCAAACACCTAAAATTATAGTGTCAAACTCAAAGAAATGGAGGTAATATTGATTTCATATTCATTCTTGACCCATCATTGACAGTACCAATTTCAATCCACATCCACTTCATTGTCATCGAAAGTTTTCACATTTTCATTTTATTGAGATGGGCTTCCACCAAAACTCGTTTCATTGTCCCCCTAGAATTTTTAATGTTATGTGAAGGTGATGTGACAACTTTAAATTTATATTTACAAATAAATATAAATAATATTGATAATTATGCATGCGTATTTTGAAACAATTAAAATAAAATCTCACATAAATAGTAGATTCTAAAGAGTTATAACTTAAATATGGTCTTTTAATTTTTTAAAAATATTTTCAATGTCTGAATTACTGGTTAAAAAGTGGATGGTCGTTATTATTACTTGCTAGTTAAATTAAAGGAAAAATGCCTCGGTCAAGTCGACTACAGAGACCAGAGATGTGTTCGATTTCTCGTGGAATTATTAGATGGCCACTCGGTCACTCCACAAAAGGTTTATCACTTAAAAAAACATCAAAATAATTTTTGCGCAAAATGAAAAGTTCTTTTATAATAACAAGTGACGTAAGTATCAATATAAATTTTTAGTGTTTAAAATTGTCAATATAACTATAAATACTTAGCGAAAGTGTCAATATAATTTTCCTCGACAACTTTGAGCCGAAATTTAATAAAAATACATTTTTGCCCTTCAGAAAAAAATAAATACAAAAATGACTTTATTACCCTTAGAGTCAATACCCTAAATATTGTAGCCGGACCACCACCAAACCACCGCCAGACTAATGCGGACCACTGCTGCACCGCCGTCGTAACAGGTAGAGTTATATCAAAATTTTATGAAAACTGATAGGGTTAAATAAGCATATTCATAAAATTTATAGGGTTATATCAGCACATTCGTAAAAAATGTAGGATTATATCATCACATACTATAGATTATAGGGGTTTTGATGATATTTTGTTTATTTTTTCATGTTTAGTCCGGATTGATGATTGGATGACCTTAGATGTTGTTGTGGTTGTTATTTTGTTGTGTTCTTCGACTTAGGGTTTTTAATGTTGATGAGTTTTGAATGAAGCTATGATATGTGATAGTGGTGTTTAATATGAATAACAGTGTTATGATGTCGAATTTTATGGTGTATAAGATATTGTTATAATGTGATAATGGTGTATATGATGATGCGCTCGCCCGTTAATGCCAACTTAGTATCACTCACGTAACTTTTATAATATGTGCTAATATAATCTTACACTTTTTACGAATGTGCTGATATAACCCTATAAGCTTTAGAAATGTGTTAAGATAACCTAATTAGTTTTCATTATGTGCTGATATAACCCTACTTGTTATGATGGCGTCCGTGGTGGTCCCGTGGCGATCCAATGGTGGTTCGGTGGCGGTCGGATGGTGGTTGGATGGCGGTCGGATGGCGCTCCGACGAACTATAGGGGTAAAATTGTCCACTCAATTTCATATTTTTCCAAAGGGTATTTTGGCTAGTTTACGTAGATTCAACGCCGGAAATTTGAAGTCAGTGCTAGAAATAGGGTTTAAGGGTTATATTGGCACTTTCATTAACTAGTTAGGGTTGTTTTGCACTAAAAAATATCTGAGTGTTATATTGGCACTTACTCAAGTAAGTAGGGTTATATTGGTATATATCTCATACATTTATAGCTCTTACTTTTGGTTGAAAGTGCCAATATAACCCTGCAATATGAGAAAATGTCGATTTAACTCTAACTAATTACTAATGGTGTGAATCTAACCCTAACAGCTGGTCGAATTGTGCCGATATACCCAAACTTCATAATTCCGATGTTAACCCAAGGAATTTTGGCATTGACCAGAAAGTAAAATTGCAAAAATAACCCTCAGACAAAAGCTGAAAAATTGATATCCATAATACCCTTATGACATGGTAGCTTATTGGTTTTCTTCTTCTTCATCGCCGCAGCTTCGCTAGAAATCATTTTGCTTCGTGGGAAACCACTGTTGCTTAGACCTTGCCGCTCCACCAGAAACCACCGTCACTCAGTCTCCCCCACCCACACTATTAGACACCCTAAACTAGCACCACTGCTTCCTTCCTTAGCCTCATCACACCGCCGCTCAGCCTCCGCCGTCGAAAACCCTAGCCGCTCACCCCCGACCCTCCCCCAAAAATCACCGCCGCTTCCTTCCTAAACACCACCACCACCACTTCCTCCCGGACCCCACACCACCCTAAAAAATATCGTCGCCATCTGGCCATTCGAGTAATCAAGGTGACTAGTTCCAGCGCTGAGCCTAAATACCACCACCCTTAACATCACCGTCGTTGGCCAATTCCAACCCCAACGGAGGAAGAAAGGGGAGGAAGCCAAGCATGTCAACGGGGGAAGATTGGATGAAGAAAGGTGGAGTAACAGGAAAAAAGCACTTTAGGGCTATCAGATTTTTGTCATTTCACCATGTTCCGATCAAACAACCGTTAATTATAAAATTCTGCCAAGTTTAGGATTAGATTGACACTTTATCAAATTGCAGAGTTATATTGTGTGTGTTTGGCAGAGTTGTGCTTATAAGCAAAACTAGCTTATTTTGAAAGCAGGGGGAGATCAGGTTCTGCTTTTCCCATACTTCCAAAATAAACTGTTTTTAGCACTTTACCAAACACTAAAAAGTGTTTTTCTTATAAGCGAAGCAGGTTATAAGCTCTGTCAAACAGAGCCATTAACACTTTCATCTAAGAGATAAGGTTATTTTATCACTTTTCTCTACTTCAAAATCATACTCCATGTAATTTAACTATTTATTTAGTTATAAAAATATTTTAACTTCAAATATAAAATTGGATTATTGTATAAGTTTAAATATTACTATTTGGTATCTTGTTAGATTTGTTATAACATATATTTCAAAATATTAACTTTTTATAAGTTTTAGTTATCCTCAATAAATGATATCAAAGTTCAAACACTTTTCAAATCAATCGGTGAAAGTCAAAGTGTGCAATTTGAAATGAGTACAAAGACTTGGATGAGACGTCTCAACCGATCTTTAGTGAGATAGGAGATTTAAATACAATTGTTTAAAGATGAAAAAAGGTGTGAAATACTTTTTGTAAAATTTAAAATTTCACTTAGCCACTTGTCTCACCACAAGTTATGGTAAGAAGTTTTCATTTGTTGTCTTTCTCTTAAAATAATATTCCCTCCAAAATTATATTCCCTGATTCAACTTCCACAATGCCTTTAATAGAAGACTCTCCACTGATATTTGTTCGACAAATTACTTTCCATTTATAAAAAAAATCATAAGAAATTATTAAATTTACCAAATTTATCCCATTGGGCTTCAAGATTTATCATTATTTGTTATTTTTTGACATTATTCGTGACATTACTAATGTAAAAGTTTAAAAAAAAACTGATTTCTAGAAAGATATTGTCACATTAACATATCATTAAATTGAAAGAATTATTTTTTTTATAAAAAAAAAGTGTAGATTTGAATGGAATGGATGGAGTAGTTTAATTTACGTAAAAAGCCAATTCACGGAATCATACTTTTTTCAGAAAGAACGAAGATTGCGAATACAGATGGAGAGTGATTAGGAAAAGAAGAGTATTGGACGGCTAGTGACGACATCCAGATAAGGATTTTTAGCTTTGAAATCCACCAATAATTGAGGCAAGTTAACCATGTAAGAATTAAACTAATGAATGACGACATACAACTCTCATTTGGTGATTAACATTTTTAATTCAGTCGATAATTTGTCTTCTTTAGGTAAGATCCTTTCTAGCTTCTAGCTTCTAGCTTCTAGCTTCTAGCTTCTTCTGAAGTGATGCAATTTTCCAATAACGCGCTAGTGTTTCTATTTCGCCAACAAGTTTACCTTTGCAATCCACCTACTTAACCATACTAATGCAGTACAGTTATTTTTTAACTCAATAAGTAATCCTTCCATCAATTTTGGAATGCCTTCTATCTCAGTCTATTACATACTTTAAAAATTACTTGAAATAACAAAGAATATACTGTTAAATTCACACAATGTCATCTTTAACTTTTAGTTCTAGATCCACTGTTTTCCCAAAATGTTTAAAATTTTTCACAATCATTCTTTGTCACATCAGCATTTCTTAATATTCGGCCCAAAAGAATATCGGCGAAAACTCATGGGACGGAGGGGGTATATGTCGTGCTTGGAAATACTACTTCATTCGTCTCTGCGTAAGATTTCTATTTTCCATCTTCATCCGTTCTAAACAAAAGTTGAAATTTATGGTTGAAATTTGTTCAACTGATTTGAGTTCTCTATTTCCATGTCATATCAGCATGCATAAATGCTCGTGCAAAAAGGATATAGGGCCCTTACACTGTTTCATACTTTTTGGTCAACTTTCTCAGGTCTTGTTTGATCACTGATAAGGCTATAACTTTAGTTACGTATAATATCGGTGCATTAAATTTGATATTTAGAAAATACATGATCCAGAGAATCTAACAATATCTCACGTGATAACATTGATATTTAGATGCTAATTGAAATTAGTGGTCAAACATGCCTTGAGAAATTTAACCAAAAAGTGTACAGAAATAACTGCAACAGAAGAAGTACTATGCATAATTATTGTACAAGAGTTATTACTTCTTCCGTCTCAACATAACGTTTGAAGACTTGATCAAAGTTCAGCTCCTAAGAGTTTTTAGCTAAGGTTTTGTTTGAAGACGAGGCCAAGGCTTCCTTTTAGAGAGAGAAAGAAAGAAGCGTATATTTAACTCCTATGAGATAGTACAAAACAAATTAGGGGTAAAAATATTAGAGATAAATCCACCCTTAACTCTAATTTTAGGCTGAAAGTGTCAATATAACCTAACAATCTCAAAAAGTGTCAATTTAACTATAACTAATTAATGTATATGCCAATTTGACCATAACTTTCAAAAACAATTGTGCCGATATAACCTAACTCCTTATTTTCGACATTGACCAAATGAATTCAGGCATGACCAGTAATTGAAATGACAAAAATACCCCTTATGACAAACCTATCTTCTTCAAAACCTATCTTTCTTCTTCTCCAAGTTTAACATCGCCGCTGCCGGGTTGATGCAGCTCTAGTCCTCCACCACCACACAACCACCCCCACCGCCTCCCGTCGCCCTAGCCCCGTCTCCCCAGTCTCACCTTGCCCTAGCTTCCCACCTCCCACGCCTTACCCCGCCTCCCACCTCCCGCCGACCAAGCCCTAGCCCCGCCTCCCCCTGTTCTAGTAGCCTCTGTCGAGTTGACGCAACTCCCATTACTCCATCGGCCACTCCAGTCGCCCACTACCACCTAACCACCCCCACCGCGTCCCGCCACCCTAGCCCCGCATCTCCGGCCTCCTCTACTTGCCCTAGCCCCCTCCCTAGTAGTCTCTACCGAGTTGACG
>JAULKM010023709.1:0-11862 GCA_032355605.1 Rubia tinctorum
GAGCTTTGTGACGTTCAATGGTACCATCAGACTTGAACTTGGTACGATACACCCATTTGCATCCAATAGCAGTCTTAACAAGATGTAATGAAGACAAAGTCCATGTCTGATTGCGCTCAAGTGCCTTAATCTCATCAGTCATTGCATCACGTCAATGAGCATACTTCGAAGCCATAGAGTAAGTAGTGGGATCTGCACTAGAAGTTACTGCACCCAAAAATCTAGAATGCATACTAGAAAACTTATCGCAATTTACAAAGTCAGTTAAAGGATAGAGAACACCTAAGAAATGTGATGTAACAGGTGTGGTCATAGAAGCGGGGGTAGAAGTGGGGGGTTTATTAATATCAGAATAAGTAGGAGATCGATGATCGAGAACACTATGTCGGACAGCAGGTAGCTCGGCCGCAGGTGGCATAGCTAGGAAGTTGACCGAAGAAGCAGGCGGCAAACACGAGGTGGGCGGAGAAGGTGCCGACGACGGGCTGGTCAGCGCAGCGTCCGACAGCGTGTGCAGTGCATGGTCATCGGCCGTTGGTGGCCCGTTGAGTGCGTGTGGAACCGGCGCCGGAGTACTGTTCGTCAAGGTGGTCAGCGAAATCACGGTGGCCGGCGGCAAGGAGGGAACCGGGGGTGGGAAAGAGGTCGGCGGCGGTGATGGAACCAGCAGCGGGAAAGAGATCGGCGACGGTGATGGATCCAGCGACGGTGAGGCGGCTGGCGTTGATGAAGTGACCGACGTCGGTGAGGCTTCCAGGAGAACAGCATATGGAAACTGGTCTTTATAAAAATCAGCATCCCTACTATTAAAGAAAGTATGGGATTCCAAATCATATATCCGATAACCTTTCTTCCCGACAGGATACCCAAGAAATAGACATCGACAACTTCTTGGAGGAAACTTGTCACGGTATCTAGGAATGTAAAAGGCATAACACAAGCAACCAAAAACTTTCAGAAGCTTGTAGCTTGGAGTACGCCCATAGAGTAACTCTAATGGTGTGCGACCATTGAGTTGCTTCGTCGGTATCTGGTTAATCAGATAAGCAGCAGTGATAAGACATTCTCCCCAAAAATCAATAGGCATATTAGCTTGAAAACGCAAAGCACGAAGCACATTTAACAAATGACGATGCTTGCGTTCCACACGACCATTCTGTTGTGGTGTATCAACCATAGATGTTTCAAAAATGATCCCAGATTCAGCAAAGTATGATCTCAAAGGAAGAAATTATGTACCATTATCAGCATGGACACGACAGATATGGCGCCCAAACTGTGTCTTGATTAAAGCACAAAATTCTCTAAATCTAGAGGCTACATCAGATTTAGCCACTAATAAATAAACCCAAATAGCTCAGGAATAATTTTCAACTATAGTGAAAAAATAATATGCACCACTAGAAGATGGTGTGTGATAAGGCCCCCAAACATCACAAAGAATCAATTCAAACAAAGAACTAGCATTCGAAGAGCTCAAAGAGAAACTATGTCTAGTCTGTTTTACTCTATGACCCACAGAGCAAGGCATAGAAGTATTATTTGTACTAAAAGCAAGAGTAGGAATAGAATACAACACCATATGGGATGGATGACCAAGACGTTTATGGGATGGATGACCAAGACGTTTATGCCATAAATCAGATGTAGAAACTGTAGCAACTGTCGGAACTGACTGCGAGATATGAGACTGAATACGTGTATCTAGCAGACGACTCCAATAAACTCCCCCTTGTTGTTCACCCAATCCAATCACAGTCCTCATACTGATTTTTTGTAAAATGCAATAATTTTCAGTGAACAATGCTAGACATTTTAAGGCAGAAAACAATCTAGAGCATGATAATAAGTTGCATTCTAGTGTAGGTATATAAACAAATTATTAAGAGTGATATCTCCAAAAGGCAAAGAACCATATAGTGCAGTAGACGACAAAGATCCATCAGTCAGTAAAACGTTAATAGAATAGGTAGCATCATTAATGTCAATCAGAGAACCTTTGTCACCAGTCACGTGACATTTGGCTCCTAAATCGAGAATCCAGGGTAAAACAGGTTTACCTGACCCATTGTCAGAAGGGTAATTTAACTGATTAAATAAATTGCAAGCCGTACTCCATTGCTCATCAAACAGAGAAGAGCCCAAATTAGATCGAGTAGGAGAGCCAGAGGTCGCAGACATAACACAAATTATTTATGTTGTTTAGTATAAAAATAAAGAAAAATAAAATTTGCCCAAGGGAGAGCAAACAATATGGCAGAATAGAAACAGGATGGCCAGGCGCGTGGCTGCACACACGAGGTAGTGCGCCGCACATCTCTTCAATGGCGCATGTAAACAAGCACTTCCGGAAGAATGCACCTCTGTCAAACCACACGCGTCAGCACTTCTGGAAGCAGGTTGCGCGCGTGTACGCCTTTTGGTACTGAGTCCGGAGGCCGGACAGAGTCTTCTCATCTTGATGGAATCCAACGAGCTTGACCGGGACGGAGGGAATCTACGAAGCACTGGCGAAGATGACTATTGTAGCGAAGATCTGAACGTGGCAAAAAAGATGGAGGCGCAAAATCAAAGGGCTCGCCAGCGGTACCAGAGAAGCAAGAACTCAATTGGAGAACTTAGGTCGGCGGCCAAAGAAGGGGACTTGATCTGAGAGCGATGTCGGCGATGAGCTTGGTCGAAGGGCGACGCCGATGATTCGCTTAATCGGAGAAGCTGGGGACTTGGGCGGCAGACTGGTGGCGGTGACCAACGAAACCAATTTCTTTTAACGCCGGTAAGGCAGCTTGGAACGATGGCGCGTAGAGGTCAAGAGCGGATGACAACAGAGGCTACTAAAAATTTATGACAAAAAATTTAGAGTTTTAGGGTTCAGTATTTTAGGCTCTGATACCTTGAAGAAAATAAGGGTAATAATGTGTGTCTGTATTCATGTTCTGAGTTACATTATATAGAGATACAAAGACCTATACACAAAGGGAAACCTAATCTAATTACAATTTCAAGTAATATTCACATAATGTTCCTTATTCCTTAATAATGGGTTTTCTAGTGCTACTGGAGGTTCTGGTGGTCATGCTAACAAAGGCCATGAGTGATTCAATAATAAGGTTTTCTAGTTTTAAGAATGTTTGAATAATGAATGATAATGAATCGTGTTGAATTCATGATCTTCAACTTTGTTAGAAATGGAAATTATCCTTCAATATTTTTTTATGTGTACTTTATCTCCATTTAATGTGTGGGCTTTATAGAAAAAGGCAAAAGAGTAATATTTCATCACAAAAAGCACCATATCTGCAAGAAATCACAAAGATTTAATGCAGCTTGAGCTTTAATAATTAGGACTTGATAACCAATTCAAGGTGGTTCAGATCATTGTTGAACTTCCTATAAAACCCTCTTTTAACCATAAAATGCTTTTAAAAATTCTTTACCACCGTAAAAGAAGACTGGACCACCTTTTATATTAATTTTTATTGGCGGAAACCACCTTTATAAACCCTCAACCGTGGTTAAAGATGATTGAAGTACCTTAAAATATTGTTTGAATGGAACCCTATTTTTAAGGTGGTCCTTCAAAAACCAAAACGGAACCGCGTTCGTAGCCCATTCCCTCACTAGTTTAAAGATCTCAGTGTTGCTCATAGAAACTCATGATGCGGCTGCTGACTATTTTAATCTCTAATTAGGAACATTCTGCTTTTGCGGGATCGATGTAGAGATATTTGAGTCAATATCCTAAAAATGCTGCATATGGTTAGACTGATTTCTGCATAAGATGTGTAGTAACAATAACTTGTTCTAAAATTCAAAATGCCTAAGGCCTTTGATACATTTCTTGGGGTTTTTGAATTTAGTATTACTTGTTTTCAATTGTTTTAATGGAGCACTAATATATTTTTAAAATCCTCTATCACGTAAGGAACGTTCATTTTCATTCTCTAGAAGAAAATAGAGTAATTGAAAGGCATAAAAATCATGAATTTTGTGTAAAAAATGGACTCAAACTTTTTTTAAAAAATGAGCATATCAACTTGGAGAAAAAGTGAAATCGGGCTTTAAAGTTAGTGTTGATGCATCCTTCAATCCTACAAATAAACTCATCGGCAGGGCCATTATGATTAAAAATGAAAATTGAGATGTAGTTGAAGTTTATATCCTCAATCTAATGCATCATCTCCCTTAGATTGATGAGATTATTTCAATCACAGATGCAAATGAAATATATTGTAATTGAAGGTGGTCGTTTGTTGGCTGGGAACACTATGCATAAACCTTACTCAACTATTTTCAATGTTTTCTGAAATGTAAATAAATCTGATTAACTAACACATTCGTGCGTGAAAATTTTTCATATTAACAAAGGGACGAACCTGCCTGAGCCAGGAACCTATTATGCCCGTACCAGGGAATTTTCCAAAATGGAAATTGCGTAGAATGAAATAGATGCAAGGCATGGAGGCTTGTTATTGTATGACAATAATGAAACTCCATCACTTAAGATGCTACTATTTTCTATTGTCTTATGCTGGTACAGATAAAGCTGGTTAAAGCGAGGATAAGTGGTTCACTGGCGCTATTTTTTAAACTTCTTTTTACAGCTCGTGATTTTTTGTTGTTGCTGTTTCTGTGCTGTGTGCGCCTGTTGTTTGCCGACATATATATAACTGAATTTTATAGTGGAACAAAGGGAGTAATACACTTGAATGATATATATGTTAAATTTAGGATCTCTTGAAAAAATATTTTAATGCCAAGATCACAAACTGCCCTGTTCTATATTGCTTTGATTTGATTCTCAAATATCAAATATTTTGCTTTCTTATTCACATTTACCATAATCTAAATACAGGAGAATGTGGCCTTAGTATGTAGTAATTAGATGATTAATTTAGTTGGAAGGCTGAGAGTAATTTAGTTAGATTTCAGTAGTTAAAGTTATATTTTTAACTTCTAAACTATGTTATTACGACAAAAATAATATTTTGTTAGCAAATGTAACCCAAAGGTATTTAGGCTTATTTATGCATGCCTACTGAGTTAACATTCTTCCTAACAAATCCCTACAGAGCGCGCTCAAGGGATCTACTCGACAGGTTTTGCGCACTCCTACGGTTCTACTTCATCGAATCCCTTGCTTGCCTCGCAAGCGTTCTCTTTCTGCACCTATCTACTCCAAATAACGCTAACTTGGTTTCCGATTCAGCTTTCTTCGCCCCAGGATTACATCTTTTGGCATACTCAATTATGTTTGTTCTGGACCGGAGAATGACGTAGCACTATAAATCATTAATGGTAGAGAAGACTCATATGAGACAGTCCCAACATAACTTATGGTGTGACAAGGGGGAAGTAAATTTTTAAAAACTAGAGAAAGTATCTCATGTGTTCTCTCATCTTTAAATAATTATACTTAGATCCCCTGTCTCATCGTTAAATCATATGAGACCGTCACACCCGATTCAGTGTATTAATTGTAATCCTATTATTCAATACTACACATTTTTGATAAGTAAAAATGAATAATATATGTAACAAAGTTTAATCCTTATAGCTAAATCATTTTATTCATGTTAGTTACGTGGAAATGAACTAATAAATCAATTCCTTAAAAACTGATTTTTCTCAATGAACATAAATACTTTACCATATGTTCAAACTAAACCGATTATCTTCTGTCTGAAAAATACCCTATTATCTTTAGTGAAAATTAAATTTTAAAAAATTGGGCTCTACTAACATGTGGTTTTCACTTATCCTGTCTTTTTTAAAATTCAGGTAACATTTTTAACACACTTACATGACTGTTACAGGTAAAGGTTTTTTTCACAAATCGAAAAAATGGACAACATCCATGAAAATCATGCATGACTAAAATGAAAATAACTTTTTGAAACGAGGAAAGCAAGAGGATTGTTTAGTGAGTTTCCTATAAAAGGGTTCCTCCCCAACAACAATGCTTACCTTCCTCTTTCTCCAGAGCCATCAATGGACAACAACTTTCAACAGCAGTAACAACAAGCAGCGGAAACACCAATGGAGCAGAAACAGCAGCAAGCAGCGAAAGGAGCAACGACAGCACAAAATCAACAACTGTTTGAATTATTTTGGAACATTCAAAACCAAGAGATTATGGGGATATCTGACATTAAAAAACCCCAGCTGCAATTGGCCCGTATCAAGTGTCATGAAGGCTGTTCCAGATGTTCACATGGTCTCGGGCCTCGGCAGAGGCACCCACCTTGTTTTCCAAGGCATGTGAAATCTTCATTCGTGATCTTACGTTCCGGTCATGGCTCAATTCCCCGGAGCAAAGCCGCAGCACCATTCAAAAGGATGACATCCTCGCAACAATTGACAAGCAGAAAGATATTTTAAAGTTCTTGGGTGGCGTCATTTCTGGCACCTCGGTTGGGGATGGGCCTTCTAGTGCTACTGGAGGTTCCGGTGGTCAGGCTGACAATGGCCAGGAATGATTCATTTAATATGGTTTTCTAATTTTAAGAATGTTTGAATAATGAATGATCATGAATCGTGTTGGATTCATGATCTTCAACTGTTGTTAGAAATGGAATGATCCTTCAATCTTTTTTTATGTGTACTCTATTGTCATTTAAAGCATTTGTTTTTAGAACAAGGCAAAAGAACAATTTTCCCTGATCTAGACATCAATTATTTGAAAATGCCAAAAAGCTTCAGATCTTTTTTGAAAAGGCTCAGTAGAAGAGGCCCTGTATCACTTTCAAAACGTGTGTTTTCATTCTCTAGCAGCAAATACAACAGTTGAAGGCCATAAAAATGATGGATTTTGAGTTTAAAATGGACTACTACTTTTTTTTGGATAGAAAAAACACCCAAAGAGAATAAGCAGCGCAAGTTGGAAAAAACCAAAATCATGTTCACAAAGTCAATTTTTATGCAACCTTTAATCCTACCAATAATCTCATTGGCATGGACATTATAATTAAAAATGGAAATGGCAAATTAGTTGAAGTTAATTTATATCATCAATCTAATGCATCGATCATCTCTCTTAAATGCTGAGATTATTTCTATTACAGATTCAAATGTAGTATATTGTAATTGAAGGTGATTGTTTGTTCGCTGGGAACACATGCATAAACCTTACTCAGATATTTTCAACGTTTTCTGAAATGTATAGAAAATCTATGAACTAACACATTAGTGAGAACTTTTTATATTAATAGAGAGATGGACTTTTTGTACAAATAGGAAATTGTGTGGTATGAATTTTCTGAAGTGGTATATATTCTTATATACCTTGAATGAATGAATTTATATTCGATTAGATTGTATGTGTAACAATAAAAAAATTTAAATAATGGTATTTATTCCTAAAAAAATTCCTAGTAGGTTTTCTCAAAACATTTCCCCACCAATGTTGATCCCTCCTCTAGAGGCGCTTGGCCTTTCCTACATCATGGTCAATCCTTCCACATAGTCAACGACTTGGTGCAATCGCACTCTTTGGGTTCCACTGTGCTCAATAAATTAGTTTGGTCTTTCCTAAAAATTAATTTCTTATTTCGCGTTATTATACATGTTTAAATATATTAGTGATCAAACTTGTTTTTTGAAAGCCATAAAAAATATTCTATGCAATTTAAGGTGGGACGGAGGGAATATATAACTTACCAAATGCAGGGTATAAGTAAAAAAACCACAGTGGACTGTCATAATCTTACAGATAGGCTGCCTGTTAGGAGACCCACTCTAAATTTTTTTATTTATATTGGAGAAAATATTATAAACAACATGTACATAAAAATTTGTTTTACACCGACTAACTGTTAGATGAAGTCATTTTATAATTGGTATGACAAATAGAGTGATATGATATTTATTTATATTTATTTCAATGAGATATTTATAATTATGAAAACCTTTTAAAATGAATCTTAATATATATAAATAATTATAATCAGACCTTGAAAATTATAAAAATGTCGTATTTTATGATTGATCTAACTATTAGTCGGTCTAACAGAAAATCATCTCATTTATGTACACATAATAATACATATATCGTTGGATCTTTGCATTAAAAATACTCCAATTCTTAATTAATAAGTATTTGAACTATAAAATTATTTTCTTTTGATTTCATATCGATTATATATTGAGTTGACTGGGTTTTAGATTGTTATAGATTGGGCCAATTACGAATCAGATAAGGACACATGTCAACATCAATTGGATTATGATTGTTATTTCTCGAGTTTAATAAACTTTGGATTAATTACATGTTGGGTTAAATAGATTATTTATCGGGTTAAATCGGGTTCAGGTTAATTACGAGTTTGGGTTTAGATCGGGTTCGGGTCTATAATTCTTAAGTCAGAATTGGGTTTCGAGTTGAGTTTGGTCGTGTCAGATTCAGGTTTAGATCGATATTTCCCAGGTCAGAATTGGGTTTCAAGTAGAGTTCAGTTATGTCGGGTTCAGGTCGATATTTTTGGCCCAGAATTGGGTTTTGGGTCTATTTCAATCGTATCAGGTTCTTATTTGGGTAGATATTTCTTGCGTCAAAATCCAATTTCAGGTTGAGTTTGTTCTTGACGAGCTTGGGCAAATATCTCTAGGGTCAGAATCGGGCTTCGTGCTGAGTTCGATCGTGTCGGTCCAAGTCGGGTTCTAGGTTTGGGTCAGAGATTGACAACACTACAACACATTGAGTTTTGGAATATACCCATTTCAGATAAGCACTAAAGAAGAAAACTACAGTTTAGAAAACCTATATTTGCGACGTTTAAGAATACACTAAAATTTAGCATAGTAGTTTGTCACCATTGTCTACACCTATTCAACCAGTGTGGGTTCAACTGGGTAACAATATATATTAAGTTGCTTGTTGATGTCCATACCTATTGAGTTTGTTTGGTATTTCGGGAGATGGGGAGAGAAGAAAGAGAAATAGGAGACAGTAAAAATTTTTGATGAGCGGGTTAACGTAAATTATATATTACGTCGGGGATACACACTGCATTTTATCCCAAACAGTACAATTTTTGTATATTTTATCGATTAGTTAACTTCCACAAATACTAGGATATAGATTATATTATATTTTAAATTTAAATTACAATGGAATGTTACTAGGTATACCGTTCTCTTTTGTATCACAAGGATACAGTATACAAATTGAAGGGCCAATTACTTTTAGTATGATCGGAGAAACACATGCCACTATAAATCATTAATTGTATTACTATTATTCAATATTGTACATTTTATATATGTAAATAACTAATAATATATGCAACAAAGTTAAATCCTTAAAGCATTAGAGCTAAATCATTTTATTCCTATTAGTTACGTGGAATAAATCAATTCCTGAAAAACTGATTTTGCTCAAGCTATTCCATACATATATCTATATGAGGGAATGAAGTTATAAAAATAAATGCACTACCCCCACTAATTTGAAAAACAAGGTGATAATTAATAAGCTTGACAACTGTATGTTAAAACTAATCCTTTTATCTTATGATAAAAAATATATATTATCTTCAGTGAAAAATTTAATTTAAAACGTTGGGTCTACTACTATCACGTGGTTTTCACTTCCACAACATGTGTATATCTTTTTAAAATTTAGGTCATATTTTAAGCACACTATGATGGCCGTATTAGGCAAAGTTTTTTTTTTAAAATTGGAAAAACTGACGCCATTCATTAAAATCATGAATGACCATGAAGATAACAGCTTTTTGAAACAAGGAAAATGTGGGGCCTTTTTAACTGATTTCCCTATAAAAGGGTTCTTTCCTCTTCCTCCAGAGCTATTAATTGACAACAACTTTCAACAGCAGCGGAAGCAGCAATGGAGCAGCTACAACAGCAAGCAGATGAAGCATCACTGGAGCAGTTACAGCAGCAAGCAGCGGAAACTGCAACGGCGGCACAAACTCAACAACTTTTTGAATTATTTTGGAACATTCAAAACCAAGAGATTATGGAGAAATCTGACATTAAAAAACTCCAGCTGCTATTTGCTCGTATCAAGAGAGTAATGAACGCTATTCCAGATGTCCACATGGTCTCCGCAGAGGCACCCGCTCTGTTTTCCAAGGCATGTGAACTCTTCATTTATGATCTGACATTCCATACATGGCTCAATTCCCTAGACCAAAATCGCAGCACCATTCAAAAGGATGACATCCTTGCAGCAATTCTTAAACATAATGATATTTTTCAGTTCTTGGGTGATTTTATTTATGGGCTCTCAGTTAGGGATGGGCCTTCTAGTGCTACTGGAGGTTTTGGTGGTCAAGCTTATAATGTCCAGGTGTGATTCATTAAATAAGATTTTCTAGTTTTAATAATGTTTGAATAATGAATGATAAATGAATTGTGTTGATTAATGACCTTCAACTGTTGTTAAAAATGGAAATGATCTTTCAATCTTGTTTTAGGTGTACTTTATGTTCATTTAATGCAGGGTTTTTTCTATTACAAGGCAAAAGAAAAATATTTCATCACAAAAAGCTATGGATCTGCCAGAAATCCTAGCGATTTAATATAGCTAGCTTTTATAATTGGGACTGGATAACCAATTCAAGGTGGTTCAGTTCATTGTTGAACTTCTTATAAAAGCCTCTTTTTTAACCATAAAACGCATTAAAATATTCTGTAGCACCATAAAAGAAGACTGGACCGCCTTTTATATTAATTTTTATTGGCGGATCAACCACGAACTTCCTTTATAAACCCTCAACCGTGGTTAAAGATGATTGAAGTACCTTCAAATATTGTTTGACTGGAACCCTCTTTTTAAGGCAGTTCTTCAAATACCCAAATGGAACCGCGTTCGTAGCCCATTCCTTCACTAGGGTAAAGATCTCAAATTTGCTAATAGAAACTCATGATGCGGCTGATGCCTAGTTTAATCTCTAATTAGGAACATTCTGCTTTTGTGGGATCGATGTAGAGATATTTTAGTCAATATCCTACAAATGCAGCATATGGTTAGATTAATTTCTTGATAACATCTGTATTAACAATAACTTGTTCTAAAATTGGAAATGCTTAAGACCTTTGATATGGTTTCTTGGGGGTTTTTTTAAATTCAGTATTACTTGTTTTCAATCATTTTCAATAGAGCACTAATATGTTTTTAAAATCATTTATCACGTCAGGAACATGGGTTTTCATTCTCTAGCAGAAAATACAGGAATTGAAGGCCATAAAAGTAATGAATTTTGTGTTAAAATGGACTAATAATTTTTAAAAAATGAGCATATCAACTTGGAAAAAAAATAAAATCGGGCTTTAAAGTTAGTGTTGATGCATCCTTTAATCTTACAAATAATCTCTTTGGCAGGGCCATTATGATTAAAAATGAAAATGGAGACCTAGTTGAAATTTATATCATTAATCTAATGCATCACCTCCCTTCTATTGCTGAGATTATTTCAATCACAAATGCAAATAAAAGATATTGTAATTGATGGTGATTGTTTGTTGGCTGGCGATATAATGTAAAACCAACAAAATATTGTGGCTGTGTGTATTCTTATATATAGTGAGTACAAAGGGTATACAAGACAAAATTAGATATGGAAAAAGACATATGCAAAACCAATCAGAAAGGGTATTCCTTTCTTAACCTGATTCTAATTCATTTAATATTCTATTATCCCCTCTCAAACGAAGCGTAGGACTTGTCTCGACACAAAGCTTGGACCGTAAGAACTCAACGACGTTAAACGAGACACCCATTTAGAGCCGACGACATTGACACGAGGAGGTCGGGGAACTAGCTCCCATATCTGTTGAGCACGCAAAATAGCCATCTGTGAATCCATAGCAGCAACCTAGTCTGGATCCTTGACTGTG